>APFE030550094.1:255128-265978 GCA_000404065.3 Pinus taeda | reverse complement strand
TATATCTTATCAAAGAATATATATTATTAATAAAATAAATAAATATAAATAAGATAATAATTATTTTAGGTTCTAGAGTTAAATCTGACCTTTGTAATGAAATACTGGGTATATAACAATAAGATTTACCATTATATTATTAAATAAATAATATTTATTAATATTATATAATGATAAATAAATATTAAATACATTGGTAATAATAATATTAACATTAACAAATAATATAATGTAAATAATATTATATTATAATAATAGTAAATAGAATAATTAAATAAAATTTAGGTCCCTCCCCTTGGACCTGGTCATACCTAGCTGTTAGAGGTTACTCGGTCAAGTTTAGCTGTTGGAATGGCCTGCTGTCCCTATTTAACTCATCACTCAGATTGGATCTTCAACTTGTCCTGATGATGAACCACACTGGTTGGTTCGAAACACATCGACAAATGATTTGTTATGTGATTTTGCCGAAATTATTCTCACAAACAAGACTAAGTACATCAAGTGTCTACAAAAGCTTCCTTCAAAGGTGGCTTCCAAGTTCAAAGTAGAATTAACAGTCAAGACTTAACAAGCAATGAACAATGAATCTTGAACTCCGAACCCATATCAACTCGAGAAGAGAGTTATTTATATAATAATTAAACTAAGGAAATATCCTAAAACTAATTAAGATTTATTCTAGGAAAGGAAAGATCTTCATACAAGAAGATAGGGGTAGCTATTGAACTACTTCTTGTTGTCCCTTTTATTCAGGTTGTGCTGGCTTTGTTGTTTGATATTTTTCCCTTTTAAGCTACTTATTTGTTTGTATCCTTTACGCTGGTGAATTTCTTCATTTGATCTTTCATCTAATACTCTTTTAACTTTGTAAATATCCTTTGACCCTAATGAGTAACCTTTACTATGCATTTCAGGTTATTACTATGTTTTTCAACAGTAAATCCCTTTGTATTTATCTTCAAAACTGTGTGCAGGATTTTTCTTTGTAAGCCTGGAACAGGGGTTTTTACCTGCAAAACACAGAAATTGTTAAGAAAAATAGAGGTGACAGAGGAGGACATCAATGGCTTTATTGAGCTTGAGAGGATATTGGAAGGAGTCCAGAATGTATTGGAAGGTAAAACAATAGCATTTTCGTCAGAAAGGCTGATGTGAGGTTTACTGTGAAAACAGGCGAAACAAAGGAAAATGGTGATTTTGCATCTAAATGGAAAAAAAACTTCCTTTTTGAAATATGGCGCAAAGTGAAGAGTGTTCATTTTGTCGTTATGCGGGAGGCAATTTTGGTTTTCATCGCACCGCTTATGAAGCACGGGAAGCTTTGGGAGGGGTCACCCGACATCGTTTGAAGCCTAACACGTAGAAAGGGAGGATGGTAGAATACCGCTTTTCAGGTGGGTAATGCCCGTACAGAGATTCAACTCGAAATCGTTGAGTGGCTGGATTTGGATGCCTTTGATCAAATGGTGGTGGAGTGAAAGAGCAGTACAGAGGGGCCCAACAATTAAATATGGCGGTATGGGCTTAGTTATGAGTTAAAAATTGAGATTAGTGATTAGAATGGAGGTTTAGTTAGACTCTTCATTAAAAAGATAAAATTAGTTTAACAAAGAAAATCTTTGCAAAACAAGGTTTGGCCAACTTGAAAAAATATGAATTCGAGCGGATAATGTTATCGAGTCCAGGCTAATATCCCATGTCGCAATCGTGGTTTAGTGGAGGCTAATACTTTAACCAAGACTTGTAATGGAGCTGGATGCAAAATGGCATTGAGGTATCATATATATTGCGTTATGTCCGTCGCGCATCACAATAGGAGGAGAGTGCATTCATATGAAAGGCTTGTGATGTGATATTTTATGAAATATGAAATATATAACATTAGGTCCGAGCCATCATGCATCGAATATCGCAATGTGGAGAGAGTGTATGCACATTAAAAAGCTTGTGATCCTCTGATGCAATGTTTTATTAAATAATAGTTTTTATAATAAAACTAAGCGTTTCACGGTATTTTATTAAAGGGAGTTCATATATATGGGAAACGGGGCCTTTTAGGGGTTTAATACTATAGGTTAGTGTTAATATGAAAATATGAGCAAAAAGTGAAAATATATGTGAAAAGGGGAAATATAGGTGGAAAAGGGAAATACACAAAGTATAATGATTTTATGAGTTATTTGCTTTTCGCATATATACATTAATACTTAGGCTAAACAACTTTTTGTGGGTTTTTTATGTAAAAGGGGATTTAACATGGGGTTTTCACTTTTACTAGGCAAAAGGAGGTTTTACCTTACGCAAAGGGATTTTTATTGAAAATGAATAAACATGAATATATGAAGGTAGGAAGGGGAAATTAATAAATATAGGGATGAATGGGGATGACGGAAGTTAACTAATTGATCTTGTAGACCTTCATTTGCTCTGTGTAATTACCTCATGGGCATAGAAACATATGATAAAACATGATAAATGTGCATTTTGTCCAAAAAGTCATCATACTTCTGCAACCTTTCTCTACTTACCCTTTGCTTATCCTATCATTTTTCTTCACTTGATGGGTGCATTTAAGCTAGCAAACCCTTTTCCTTTCTTTTTATTTTACAAAAGCAAATGATCTAATTCTAACATTATAACCTCCAAAGGCTCAGATTAAACTGATGAGCACCTTATTATTCTCTACCTAACTATTGATCTACCAAGATTAAACAATTTGGCCAGATCTTTATTCTCTAACTATAACATCAAATTTAAAGCATGAAGTAGTCAAGATTAAACTATTTGACTATCATGGGTTGTGGCAATTAAGACAAGCTACACACAACCATTATTTTGCAGAAAAATAGTAGTGGCATTTAGACTTTCTCACTTTCAGAGTTTATTTGTTTTCTTTTCTTTCTAACCTAACATTTTCTTTTCGCCTTGATTTTTTAGGAAATCTTTCCTAACATTTTATTTGATATGGACATCATCATCAAGATTTTTTCACTAACATTTTATTCACTATTGTTATTTCCATATCCCAACTTAACATTTTTTCAAAATATATTTTTATTTTTTGACTATTTTATTCTATCTTATCAAAATCAAAAAATGCTGCAACATTAGCTCCAACTTGGAACTTCTTTCTCCTGTAGAATGTAGAGAACCTGTAGATCCATGTGCCTTCTACTCAGGCTATGGAGTCCTTGCTGTAAGAAAAATCACACTGACATCTTGAAAGGTAAAAGAAAACTGGAGTATATAAAATGAAAACTATTTCAACTTCTTAGTACTGAATGTCATGTTTGAAAAACCTTCCATTTACATGATAAGCGCAATATATCCCCTCAAGATTCTACAGCCCAAAAGTGTTGTTACCCTTCACTTCAACAATTGTTAAAGGTCCAAACCATAGATTGTAAAATTTGCCATGCTTCCCTTTCTCTTCTCTCCTGGCATCCCATTTTAGAACTAGATCACCTTCCTTAAAGTCTCTTTCCCTGGCTCTTTTGTCAAATAGGATCTTCATCTTATTCTAATATTTCATCAATTTGTATTGAACTTCATCTCTATTTTCATTAAGTTCAATAATCTGATTTATTCTTCTTGAAAAATCATCAGGTTCATCGGTTGAATCCTGCAAGAATTTTAAAAAAAGGAAGGCTAAATTGGTAGAGAAGATTGCATCTTTCCCATATACTAATTGAAATGGAGATTTTCTAGTTGATCTCTTTGGAGTAATTCTATTTGCCCATACTGCATAAATCAAATGTGAATCCCAGCTCTTCTTATGATCAGCTAGAGTCTTTTTTATTACCTTTACCAGGATTTTGTTGGATGTCTCTGCAAGGCCATTACCTTGAGGGCAGTATGGAGTTGAATGATTTAACAAAATCTGATATTTTTGGCAAAAGTCAATCATTTTAACACTAAAAAAAGTTGTTGCATTATCAGTGACAATTTGAGTTGGGCAACCAAATCTAGATAAGATATTCTCCTTAATAAACTTAATTATTACTGCATCAGTAGCATTTTTAACTGGAATTACATCCACCCATTTAGTAAAGTAGTCTGTTGTAGTGAGGATCCATCTATGTTGATTACTTGAAGTGGGGTGAATCTCTCCAACAAAATCTAATCCCCATTGAGAAAAAGGTGTTAAAACTATTGATGGAATGAGTGGAAGCGATGGTAATTTTTGTTTACCAACAAACATTTGACAAGGAACACAACCTTTGACCTTTACCCCTACTTGTAAGAATAATGTGGGCCAATAAAGTCCTCCCCTTAGAATCTTGCATGTTGTTGCTCTCCAAGCATAATGTCCCCCACAAAATCCTGTATGAAACTAATCAATGATTCCTTCAGTTTCCAATTTTGTTAAACATAATAAACAAATATTCAGTGGATCTTCCCAGTATAAATTTTCATTTATAATGCAGTACTTGATTGATTTTAACTTAAGTGTTTTACACTAGGTTTTGGAGAATGATGTTGGACACTCAAAATGGATCAAGAAATTTACAATATCTTGATACAAGTTTGACAACAAGAATTTTTCATCAATGTGTATATCACTGATTTGCTCTGAAGGTAGAGGTTCTTCTGGATTCTCCCCCTCTACATGAAAGGAAGGTTCTTGTGGATTCTCCCCTTCTACAAGGAGAAAAGGTTCTTGTGTGTTCTTCCCTTGGGTTTCTAAAACAGAATTGATTCCAAGTACTTTGCAGTTGGATTTCAGCTAGAAGCTTGGCTAATCATTAACATTTTACTAACTTGGTAGTCTTGATAGTTAGATAAAACTCCAAAATTTGAGAGATCCATCTACCTCTTTTCCCAGCAGTGCCTGGTTGGGTTAGGACAATTCTCACATCACTATTATGGAAATAAGCAGTAATAGGTGAATGTAAGACATAGCTTCTAAATGATTTCAAGGCTTGAATGAGGGCATAGGCTTGATTCTCAATGATGCCATACTTAAGCTCAGATCTCTCATAACCTTGCTAAAAAGGGTTATGGGTTGGTAATGGGAATCTTCATTTTTCTATAATAGAACAACAACAAGGGTTGTTTCAAAGGCAAAAGAGAAAATACTAAATGGCTTAGTGTAATGAGGGCTGGCTAAGGTGGGAGCTTTAGAGATAGCCCTTTTTATTTGTTCAAATGCATGCCTAGAAGAGGGAGTCCATTTGACTTCATGGTCCTTTCGAAGCATGTTAGTTATATCTTTTACAATATCTGCATAATTTAGAATAAACCTCCTTAGAAAATTAATCTTGCCTAAAAAAGCCTGAATCTCCTTTTTGTTTCTAGGTAAGGTCAGTGTTCAATGGAAAATACTCATTTGGGATCAATTACTACTCCCTCCTTTGAAATAATATGGCCCAACAATTTTCCTTATTTGACAGCAGACAAGGATTTCTTAGGGTTCAATAATATTCCAAAATTTCTACACCTGTCAAAAACCTTCATCAAGTGCTTTAGGCGTTTTTGATTAGATTTAGAAAACATACCTATGTCATCAAGATAAATAACCACAAATTTATTTACTTGACCCATAAAAGCTATGTCCATAGCTCTCTGAAATTTTGTTTCGGCACTGGTTAAGCCAAATGGCATCCTAGCGTACATGAATGTACCCCAAGGTGTAGTAAAGGTTGCCTTCTCTCTATCTGTTGTATCAACATTCACCTGATTGTAACCTGAAAAACCATCAAGCATAGAAAGTATTTGTGCTTCTAAAACCATTAGAAGTAACTGATCCATTTTGGGCAAAGGATAATTATCTTTTAATGATGGCTTATCCAAATTTCTAAAATCCACATAGAGTCTTATTTCTCCATTTTTCCTTTTCACAAGAACTAGATTTGCAACCCAATTAGAATATCTAAGAGGGAGGATTATCTGAGCATCTATATGAACATTATGGTATAAAGAACCACACAGTGTTGTGGCCTATGCTTTGTTGTTGTCTAGGCTAATCCCAATGTGAGACTCAGGTCAAGGACTCCTTTGGTAGCCAAAACCTAGATCTTATAGTTAAATAATAGAATATGACAAATGATAAATATCTCCCCATGGTCTATCAACCATAGTAATGGCTTCAAACAAAAGTAACTTGTAAAGGAAATTCATCATCCAAGAAAATGTGAGAACTAGGAGGGTTAGTGACCTAAATGGGTGAAGAAAAATAATCATATTCCATAAAATGATGGATTACAATAAATGTTGGTGGATTTCATCAACAAATACTCATTATTACTAGGCTTGAGGAACTATAAATTGAGATATTAGAATTAATAGCAACATCACATCTCCTCGAGGCAACAAGGGGAAGAAAGCACTCCCATGCCCCCATTGGAGAGATCACTTGATCAATTGATGGGACCATGTATAAAGAAGGAAAATATGAGCATAAAGGCCCATTCTCAAAATAAAGTTAACTCTAAGGGTATGATGCCACACAATTCGCCAATAGCAGGGTAGAGTCTACTCGAATACTAGGAACATATAAAGTGGTATCATGGACTAAGGTCAAATGAGGATGCTTGTTTTTATATTTTAGGTAATAAATAGTTTAAATGCTTCCATTATGATGAAAATGCATCACTCAAAAAGGTGTAGACACCACAACATTCATAACATAGATATAATCATTCCCAAGGACCATATTGAAGTATAATGGACCATCCACCACCACCCTATTGACCAATAAAATATTCTCACCTTATGTGATAAGAATCTAAGGAATAAGCTCCAAATATTCACTAGGTATTCTATCAAAAATCCAACAATTGAATAGAACCAATAAGTTTTTGAGCTAAGAAAGATACAATACTTGTAGATGATCCTTCATCTATTATACATTGATAAATGGTTTTGGCATAAAATCCAACCTTTGTTTAGAAGGGTGTAGAAGAACGAAATAGAGGCTTATAAATATTATTCCAATCAGAGGAAACATCCTAGAATTTATAGGTGGTATGCTAGAAGTGAGCGGAATGCCCACTTGTTTAGAAGAATATAAACTAGAAACATAGAAGTCATGGTTGGTGTTGGATACCTATACCAATAGGTTTCATATTTCATGATTGGCAAATGTAAGTGCCAAATATGCTCCATTTTTGCTGCCACAAAGGTTCCATATTTGCAAAGGAAAGAAAAGATACACCTAGGCCTGCATGTTAACAAAAGTTTATGTATGACCCAACAGTCTAAACTGGATCATGACATGTTTTCAATTTATGTTGTAGAATAGAGAATGAAATCTGTCCAAACTGTTTAATCTTGGCAGATCAGTAGCTAGGTAGAGAAGCTAAGGTTCCCAACTGCTTAATCTGGGACCTTGGAAGGAATAAGGGTTGTATTAGATAGGAGATGAAAGCAAAAAGCCAATGAAAAGAAAAAGGCATTCAAAAGGGTCTGCAAGTCCAAGTGCACCCTCCAAGAAGAAACAAAAAATGTTAGAGAACTAGTTGGGTAGGTAGATGGGGTTGCAGAAGTGGTGTCTCTTTCAAAATCAAAGTTGTTGAAACATCTACAGGAAGAGAAAAACGATGGAGCATGACTAACTCCCTTGTTTTCATCTGTATATCACTCATTACTAACTCCCTTTCCCAAGCTGTACAGAGCACAAAAGTTTATATCTTTGGCATATTCTTATGACTTTGAAAGCCACATTTCTTGTGCAAAAATCTTTTCATTTTGATCTACTCCTGATTTCAAAGTTATTTTCAAAACAAAACCTGGTTGAACTAGCCCTCATCCATATGTTCCCTCCATATTAACAACTAATTCTATTACTTAGCTCCCTATACCCCACTATCCCTAGTATTATAAACACCATGGTGTATAAACCTCACAATGCATAAATATCCCCCTTGGCATTATAGCCATAATGTTCTCTCCCTGGGACTTGAATTGACACCTGGTCAAGGTCAAGAACCCATGTTCCACCTTTACTCCATCTCCACCAGTTTCCCTACCCAAAAGTTCCATTTTACCTTGGAAAACCTTGAAAAAACCTTGAAAAACCTTTAAAACCCATAAAAATCACCCAGGGGCGGAAAAACTATGAAAAAATCCTCCTCCCACCTTATCCTAAGGTCGGGAGCCAGTTTACCCTTTCACATTGATAAAAACCCATTTGGACCCCTTTTCCCTATAGTTTTGGCCTTCATAAAAGATTTATGCCCAAGCCCTATAGAAAACTCTCAAATTGCATGTTTTCCTAAGGTTGGCGGACCAAATTATTTTGGTAAGTGAAACCATTGAAAATCCTTCAAAGAGCAATTAGCGCATGGAGGGTCCCGCCGCCACGTTTGCAAAGAAAAAATCATTGTTTATTGCCCGCCCAGGCACAGTTACAGATCGTGCAGATTGCCCGCCCAACAGCCGTTAGATGGCACCTATCTCAGATCGACGGCGCACAGTGCTTTCGGGCGATCCCGACGTCCGCAAGTTAATGAAAGCAGGAGTTATAGTTCGCGCAAGTTGAGCGCCCGACATCCGTTGGATCGCGCACCTCCAGATCAACGGCCCACATGAATATCGGAGGACCCTACATGTCTGACAAATACCTTCCGATATCTGTCAGACACTTGCATCAGGCGAGCGTCACGCGGGGACACTTGTCACTCCCAAATCGCATCGGAGCAACGTCTGACAACTCCTTCACCGTACAAGCCCGGTTCCGATATTGCAACACCTGTCCCGCCCACGTCCTCATCCCGCTGCCATGCACGTCACCACCACTTCTGCCCCCCTCGTCCGTCATTCGCCCACGTGGTCGCCACCTCATCGCCCCCGTGGACCTGTCGTTGACCACCACGTCACCCGATGACGTCTTGCTGACGTCATCCAACCCGGTCCCCCATGATGACGTCATGCTGACGTCATCCAAAAGCGCGCCAATAAAACCAAAAAGCCATATTTTCGCCGTTTTTCGCAATTTTCTCATATTTTCAGAAAAAACACTGCTCTGCCATCTGCATGTAATCCACGACGACCGCGCAACCAGCCAGCCCGCGACCAATTTCAAAGAAACCAGCACGCAAACCCAGCTACTTCTTCAGTCCAGACCATTGCTCAACAGGTATTTGAGCCTCGTCCTCCCGCGAACTGGTTTTTCCTAAATTTCTAGTAAAAACCACCATAAAAGCCATTAAATTAAAAATTTCACCAATAAACCAACTGCACCTGACCCTATTCGACCATTTAAAGCTGAAACATAGCGGTGGAAACCTCGGAGAGACTGAAACTTCTGCCAAAAACCTACCCTGTCCGCGCAACCATGGACTTCCTACATTACTTCCAAACTGACAAGGGAGGTCTTCCCCACCACTGAAAGCCCTTCCCAAAAGGCCCAGCATTCTTACCCTTAACTGTGCACCAACCCTGTTAGCTTAGTCCCCTCAATTCCACGGTTTCAAGCAGCATACCCGGCATTTCAGAGATTATCTGAATCAGACATGGATACCCCTGCAGTCCTTAACGTCACTCCTCTAAATGCTCCACAGAGAGAGCTAGACTGGCAAGACCTTGCTGATCTAGACTATCAAATCTCAGAAGACTCCAGACAAGGATGCACCTTTCATATTCACCTGCTAAATGAGTTAAGGGCTAAGCACAGAGATGGAACAGACATCCTAGGAATTTGGGAGTCTTCTCTGCCAACCTTTAAAATGCCTCCAGTCAGACAATTCCCTGACCTCATCTATCTATGTGCCAGTTGTTATGATCCATCACAAAGAGCTGTAATGAATCCCAAGGGTGAAGTTGTATTCTATACAACCCCTCAGGCCATCAGGGATATGGTTCAATTCAAAACTCACAAGAAATTGGTTCCTTTATCCTTGCTGGACTTAATCAACCAAGGGACCAAAATACTTACAGAGGCAGAGATCCTGAAACTAAATCAACTGTTTGTTAGAAAGTCAGACAAAGTGCTGCATCCTCCCATCTTTGATGGATACCTGAATCAACTTGGACTAGACCTAGCCCATATGATAAGCTCAGTTCTGGGGTACAAATCAATGGAGTTTATAGAGGAAACTGTGCTAGTCATGATGACAATGTTTGCCCCTGGGAAGGCCCCTATCTGCTATGACTATGCCACATACATCTCTGACAAAATACATGAGCAGTTCCTGCACTTATCCAGAGAGAGGGTGTTCAGATATACCTCTTATATTTATCATCTTATCCTATATCACCAACATGAAAAATTCTCTTTTGAGATCAAGAGAAATGATGTTGCAGGAAACCTGAGATCAGTGGTGTACTGGAGCTCAATCTTCCATGCCCAAGCATACTCACCCTATACATACTGTGAGTTTATAGATTTGTTCATCCATCCGGCCCTGTCTCTGTTCATGACAGAACCTCCTCCAAGACTCACTGATGAAATGCAGAGGATACTGCAACTATCCACTGCCTATGGCATAGGAGACTGGTATTTCTACCAGCATCACACAGTGATTAGAATATATGGATGTGAGCTGCGACCTTTCAGGCTGCCCAGGTTTGTGCCCATGAGACTCTTTGCCCTGGAATACTTAAGACAATTCGGCAATGCCGACCAAATCCACTTTGCAGGGAAGGGCAAGAAGGCACAACTCAAAGTTAAAAACCAGCTTGTTCATTTGGTTTTAAACAAAAGAGAAGGATGGAAGGAGGCAGATAGTATGTTGGAAGGCCTTGGCCTGACACTCAGTTTCCTCTGGAAGCCCTATGACCCTAATGGCTTTATATCCAAGAGGAGACTAAAATACAAACTCTCCAACTATGAGCATGATAGCATGCTCCTCGTATCAAGACATGCAAACCAGCCAAAATGGAAGAAAAACACCTTAATAGAGCCT
>APFE030550094.1:222495-233416 GCA_000404065.3 Pinus taeda | reverse complement strand
GTGGCAGAGCACTTCATGCTACATTTATGATAAAGCCGCGTAGCTAACCCCGCAATGCCCAAAGGTCAAAAGGTTATCCTGACAGGAGTTAAGAGCTTTTAGGAATCATTTATACTTACAATAACTTCTCATCTACTCTCCTGTACAAGTGTAAGAGATATTTTCCTCTCAGATGAATCCATGCCTGAGATATTTTTGTATGTAACCTCTATATATTCCCCCTCGCGTTTGTTGAGAGGGGTTGGACTCCGGATGTAAGAAATCTCTTGATATCTTCTCTGTTATTCTGATATTGTAAACTCTTAGACAGTTAATACAAAAGACAGTGGGATTTCTTCAAAGATGTTTGTCTCTTGATCTCCTGATGGTCTGTGGCTCAAAGTTGCAGGATTCCTGCGTATTTCATGGCTCAATAAGTTTTCCTCATGGCTCTTTATTTCACCTGTGATCATCGTTGTTTCATATGTTTTCCATGTTTTTCTGTACACTTGAAAATCTAGATAGTAAGGAGAAAGAATAGTCTCAGGATTTGGTCATTGGCTACCCTGAACTCAATCCAAGCTATCTTATATGTTTTCTTCTGATAGAGTATTTAAAGAGTAATTCTTCACTGCTACCTTTAATACTATATCATCACAGTGCATTGTTGTTTTAGGAATTCAAGCAATTGCTCCTAGATAACAAACCTCTTTTACAATATTCAGCTTAAGTAAACAAATCTTAATTGCTCTTTGCTGGTTGTTTTCACCTCACTCTCACTATTTACATTTTGTTTTATGGAATACACACAGGCCCTGTAACTACACCTCGCCAAAATCAAGACCTCAAGGGAAAACAGTCCAAGACCCCATTGCCCAATGGATTAATCTCACCTGCAGATATACTTTAAGGAAATCAGAAGCATCCTCCCAACCAAACACAAAAACAACCAAAATATTCACTCCATAACTAGCCTAAAAACCTTCACTGAAAGCAATGACGTAACCTTATAGAGAGAGCCCTCTCTGACTGCAGCTAGGCTAGAAGCTGTAGCCCAAAGATTGGTTAGTGGTTACCCCGGCCGTATTCTCTTAGGAGTCAAAGAGAACAACCTGGGTGTTAACAGTTGGTAAACAATTCAACCCCAAAAATGAGGAGTGGGATTCGAAAAATATTGCATTGGCCCAATGAATTCATTAACCAATGGTTGAGTAGTTTTTTGAGAAACCATAGGATTTTCATGAGTAGAAGAGTATTTAGATAAGACCACAATATTTATACCACTAAAATATTAAGGCACAAATAGGCAAGGTGATCTAACTTACAAAGCCTATAATGGATTTTAGGCTTCAACCTTATTTGTATAAGTCTCTTAGTAGTATTAATTCCCTTAGCATGACTAAAAGAGTTTGGTTGCATGCCCAAAACATGAGTTGAAGTGGTTTGTTTCATGCTCCCAAAATGACATGTAGTGATTAGTTATGTGCCCCTAACATGACTTGTAGTGGTCGTTTGCATGCTTCCAAATTTAATTACAATGGCTAGTGGTAAGTCACCAAAATGATTGATAATGGTCGGTAACTTGTTCCCAATATAGCTTGTAGTGGTTTGTGACTCTTCTCTAGTTTGTCTATGTTAAAATTAGCAACTAGGGCCAAACTCCATGTGGGTCATCTTATTTATGGAAGTTGATATTTGTCTTGGATCCCCCTCATCGAGAGGTGTAGGATTGATCTAAATATCATCTGATTCCGATAAGTATTTATGAAGATATGAATTTACTTTTACTATGGAAAAGTTGTCAAGTCGGCCAACAACTTATGTAGGCTCAGAAGCCCAACAGTCATGTCTATTCAACCTCTACATTTTAGTGTAAATAGAAGAGGACTTGAAGTCATTTGTCACACACACACACACTCACTTTTGTGATCTCACTTTATCCTATTTTGGGTTTGATGAAGATGAGCGCTAGAGGGAGTGCGCTAGGGTATACGCTGCCCTAGATAACATGCCCTATATCTAAATGCAATCATGGGAGAATAAGCTCTACATTGCTTAAAACGCCAGAAAATCTGAAAAAGTCTGAAAATCCAGAACTGACGGAAAAACCAAAATTGCTGTAAAAGTCGAAACTGTCGAAAAAGTTGGAATTGCTGGAAAAGTTGGAACTTCCAGAAAAGCCGGAAAAGTCAGAACTACAAAAAAATCTAGAACTCCCATAATTGCTAGAAAAGCTGGAAAGCTGGAAAAGCCGAAAAAGCTAGAAAAGCTAAAAAAGCTAGAAAAGCTGGAAAAGCTAGAGTTGCTGGAAAATCCAGAATTTCCGGAAAAGTCGGAACTACTGGAAAAGCCAGAGCTGCTAGAAAAGCTAGAATTGTCAGAAATGATAGAACTGTTGGGACTGCTGGAACTACCGGGAATAAATGAAACTACCAAGAACAACTCGAACTTTCGAGAACAGTTGGAACTGCCATAACTGTCGGGAACTATTGAAATAGTTGGAGAATCTGTCTCCGAAGGAGAGCAGAATGCAAGGGACAACTAACTAAAATTGGGATAGTTGTATGGTACTTAGCAACAATTACACCAAGCATGAAATGTTACAACTAGCATGCAAGGGACAACTAGCATGCAACAACAAGCATGCTAAGGACAACAAGCATGCTAGGGACAACAAGCAAGCAAGGGACAACAAGAAAGCAAGGTGCAACCAACATATAGGTCAGGATGGCAACATGGTGCAACAATGGCACATAATGCAGTACAGTGATGGGTACAGTCATGATTAATGAAACATGATGAGATGCAGCATAGTGATGATGGGTGCAGCATGGTGCAGCGCGATGAGGTGCAACATGATGACGAAATCCAACACAACAATAGGTAAAGGTGTCACCTTGGTGAATTAGTTGAAGCAACATGTCTTAAACTGATCTCATGTATCATCTTCTTAGAGATGATCTATGCTCTTATCTAGATAAGTCAAAGTGTTGAATTTTGTTGTAAATGTACTATCTCTCTCTCTTTGTGCTGAACTATTGAAGAACATATAAGAAGAGTTGATCAAGGGTTTCACAACATTAGGGTTTGTCCCTGGCTAGCACCACATCTTGTGTCCTCTTGTCTTGGCTTGTCTTCTATGACTTATATTTATGTTCTATCTACAGTTTACTTTAATGCTGATGTGATTGCTAATATGGAAAGGATATTGAGCTAACTGTGAAAATTGAAATAAATTGCTCTATCATAAAACATACCTAAAATTAACATTGTATCGGAGCTGCAGTGAAGACAATGCCTAAGCAAGAGTGAAAGAGCAATCATCAAAGATAGTTGGGAAAGGACAAAAGGATCAGTGGATTCCTCATCCCTCTTCAAATTCACCGAGGGTGAAGTCAAAGCAAAGAATATTATCAGAATGGCACAGCAGAAGTTTCTAATGGCCTACCTAAAGATCACTTCATTAGAAAGCTTGAATCCAAGGGTGGAAGGAAAGGCGGATGCCTTGGTTGTAATAAGTTCGGCCATTTTGCAAAGGAGTGTATGAATGGTAGAGACACATCTCTTGATGAAGATAACAATCATTCCAAGGACATCTTCAATGATCAAAGGAATGACAGGAATTGCAGGTCATCAAGGAAATGGTCAACTCTTCAAAGAAAGAAAGGAACCCCAGGTATGAAGAATCAAATGTTGTTTATGATAAGATAAAGAAATGTTATCTTGTATTTGTCCTCTCCTTCAGATTCTTTGGGAATCTAGATTATTGATTGTAGTGCTTCAAGGCATTTCATTGGATAGATGGGTGCACTCCCTAATTTGGTAGAGATGGAAACAATCGTGGGATTATACTTAGAGTTGATGCCACCTATCCCGAAAAGAGTGTAGGGAATGTTATCCCTCAATTGAATGAAGATAACTCAATTCATTTATAGAATCTCTTTTATGTACTTGATCGCAAGAAGAACCTAGCGTCCATTTTAGCAATGGAAGTCAAAGGTTTCAGGGTGGCACTCATCGATGGAAAAGTACGTGTTTGAAAATAGAATTTTCAAATATGTTTTTGAGTTCAAGGTTGTATCAAGTTGCAGGAAGTCCACTGGGGACCATGTCCATTGACACATAGCACCGCAGGTCTGTGAGTCAAATGGTGACAGGTATACCTGAATTCAAAAAGAGCATGAAAGTACATGTTTAAGATGTACCAAAGGAAAATCTTACAAGGGACAATTCCCCTGATGTAGCAAGTCTACAGGTTTGGAACAACCCAAGGAGTTTGAGTTTTAGGATCAGGAATCTCATGTCTACAGGTGGAAGAAGGCCCTTTATGGCTTGAAGCAAAACTCCTCGAGCATAGTATGAGAGGATTGATAGCTATCAGATGAAGTTGAGATTCACTAGGAGTGAAATTGATCCAAACCATTACCTGAAGGTTATGGATGATAGACCTCTCATACTGGCACCTTATGAGGACGACCTATTTTTCACAGGTGCAGACCCCCTCATTTACAAAAGTAAGAGGGAGTTGGAATTTGAATGTGGAAAGATAAATTGCAAGACTGTGACTACCTCGAGTATATTAACTTTCATAAGTTATATGGTAGTGATTCCGAACTAGATTTGGGAAATGCCTCTGAGTTTCATAAATTCATTCGCATTGATGTTCTTAGTGAACTTCCATCCAGACATATGTTTTGCAGTTAGGATGGTGATCTCATATTTGGTTGAGCCTCATTGAATTGGTGCCAAGAATCATTTGAGATATCTTCGGGGCACAATTTCTCATGGATTAAGTTAAACTGCCAGAAATATGAAGGTGCATGATTATTTGAATGCTAAGTGAGCAGAAAGTGTGGAGGATCACTAGAGCACTTCTCAGTGCTGGTTCTCTTTGGATTATGCTTCGATATCATGGATGACCAGGAAGCAGATTTAGGTTGCTATAAGCACCGCCGAGACTAAATACACAGCTATGAGTATGATCTCATGTGAAGCTGCATGGTTGCAAAAGCTCTTAAGTGAGCTATTTGTACACATGATGAATAACACTCTGATTCTCTGTGACAACCAGAGGTGGGATTCGATTATTGAGGAATCTCATATTCAATAATTGCTCTAGCAGATAGACATCAGATATTTCCTTATCTGATATATGGTAAGTTGATGAGTGAGGAGGCTCCATCACATTGACACTGATCTATAGGTTGCAGAGATTTTCTGTCAAAGCCCTGGGGAAAGGTTAAATCTGTAACTTTCCTGAACGACTTAGAGTCATTGAGAGACCTTCTTATAAGGGTCCTGAATGTTGCATGCATTGAGCTCTTGAAGCTCTAGGGGGCTTGGGGTACATACTGGAGCAACATATGACCACAGGGCGACTCACCCTCCCCTGGTGGTGTGCTATGGAACAGGATGATTTGTTCTCCTATGGGCCAAGATGATTCATTCTCCATGGCAACTGTGGAACATGATGGTTCATTCTCTTGTGGGCCAGGATGATTCGTTCTCTGTGGTGACTGTGGAACAAGATGATTCGTTCTCTTGTGGGCTAAGATGATTCATTCTCCATGGCGACTGTGGAACAGGATGATTCATTCTCTGTGGAAACCAAGGAACGTGATGATTCATGCTCCTGTGGGCTAGGATGATTCGTTCTCTGTGGTGACTATGGAACATGATGATTCGTTCTCCTGTGGGCCAGGATGATTCGTTCTCTGTGGCGACTATGGAACAGGATGATTTGTTCACTTGTGAGCCGGGATGATTCATTCTCTATGGCGATTGTGGGCTAGGATGATTCGTTCTCTATGACATCCACTGACATGATGATTCATTCTCCTATGGATAGGATGATTCATTCTCCTATCGAGGCCTCCTACCCATGCATTCTGGGACTCATGGGAAGTACCTCTCATCGGATCAATGAGCAAGGAAATGAGGATAGCGACCATAGTAGTTCTATCAATGGGCACATCATTGTATCTACTGTACTCCCTATGCTAGGATGACCTCCATTGATCTGGGACCAATGAAACTGATCTAGGATCAGTATGGGTGGTTTGAGACACTCTCTTGTGATATTGATTTGGGATCAATAAAATTGACTTTGGGTTAGTAAGAGTGATGTGACACACTCTCTTCAGATGAAACTGACTTCGAGTCAGTAGAGAATGGTATGAGACATTCTCGATCAATTATTCTTCTTCATGGTTTAGTAGAGCAGCGTAAAGTAGAGCTCAACAAATCAGAGGATAGCATAGCAGTGCACGGCACTGATGGCAGAGATAGTACAGTCGGACATATGGATTAGTGGATGGAGTTCTCCCTGGTTGAGAGGGAGCGTTAAAATTGGTAACTAGGACCAAACTCCATGTAGGTCATCTTCTTTATGGCAGCTGATATTTTTCTTGGATCCCTCTCATCGAGAGGTATAGGACTGATCTAAAGATCATCTGATTCCAATAAGTATTTATGAAGATATTGATTTATTTTGATTATGGATAAATTTTCAAGTCTTCCAACAACTTATGTAGGCTCAAAAGCGCAACATTCATGTCTATTCAAATTCTACATTTTAGTATAAATAGAAGAGGAATTGAAGTCATTTGTCACACACACACTCACTTTTATAATCTCACTTCATCCTATTTTGGGTTTGATGAAGATGAGAGCTAGAGCAAGTGCCCTAGGGTATACGCTACCCTAGATAACATGCCCTAGATCTAAATGTAGTTATGGGAGAATAAGCTCTACGTTGCTAAAAAATCTGGAAAAGTGGGAATCAGAAAAGCCAGAACTGCCAGAAAAGTTAGAATTGCCGAAACTATCAGAAAAGCCAGAACTGCCGGAAAAGTTAGAACTATCGAAAAATCTAGAAAAGCCAGAACTGCCGGAAAAGCTAAAACTACCAGAAAAGTCAGAACTGCCGGAACTACTGGAAAAGCTGGAAAAGAAGGAACTTCTAGAAAAGCCAGAAAATCCAGAAAAGTTGGAACTGCTAGAAAAGCTAGAAAATCCAGAGCTGCCGGAAAGGGAGGAACCGCTAGAAAAGTCAGAACTATCGAGACTGCCAAAAAAGTTGGAACTGCCAGAAAAGCCAGAAATTCCAAGACTGCCGGAATTGCCGAGGACTGGCAAAATTACCAGGAACAGTCGGAACTACCAGGAACAGTCGAAACTTCTAGAACTACTGGGAACTACAAAAACATTCGGAGCATCGATCTCCAAAGGAGAGAAAGATGCAATGGAAAACTAACTAAAATTGGGACAATTGTATGGTACTTAGCAACAAATACACCAAGCATGCAATGTTGCAGCTAGCATGCAAGGGACAACTAGCATGCAACAACAAGCATGCTAAGTACAAAAATCATGTTAGGGACAACAAGCAAGCAAGGGACAATAAGCAAGCAAGGTGCAGCCAACACATAGGTTAGGATGGCAACATGGTGCAACAATGGCACATAATGTAGTACAGTGATGGGTATAGTCATGATTAATGAAGAATGATGAGATGCAACATAGTGATGATGGGTGCAGCATGGTGTAGCGCGGTGAGGTGCAACATGATGATGAAATGCAACACAAAGGTAGGTAAAAGAGTCACCTTGGAGCATTAGTTGAAGCAACATGTCTTTAACTATTCTCATCTATCATCTTCTTAGAGATGATCTATGCTCTTATCTAGAGAAGTCAAATTGTTGATTTTTGTTGTGAATGTACTATCTCTCTCTCTCTCTCTCTATTGAACTATTGAAGAACATATAAGAAGAATTGATCAAGGGTTTCCCCACATTGTGGTTTGTCCCTGGCTAGCACCACATATTGTGTCCTCTTGTCTTGGCTTGTCTTCAGCGATTTATATTTATGTTATATCTGCAGTTTGCTTTAATGCTGATGTGATTGCTAATTTGGAAAATATATTGAGCTAATTGTGAAAGCTGAAATAAATTTCTCTAGCATAGAACATACCTAAAATTAACAGTCTATAATTGATTAGACTCTTTCGACCACATGACTTTCAATGATTGATAAGATTTTTTTAGTAATTTTAGAAATGACTAGACTTTATCCCCATCATCACTCGTAAAGAATAGTAATTTTTCTTAAGTTCCTTTCATCCTCTTTTCATTTCTCCTATTTCTATTACTTTTATACTTTTGGTTACTGGACGCTAGAATTTGACTAGAGGAGGTAGAAATAGGAGACATACATTTCACTTGAAAAGAAGATGAAGAATTCACATCAATATGATACCCTTGAAATAAGGCGCTTACCTAAGAAAATTCAAGAGAATCTGGAATATATTTTTGACTTCTCAATTGGAGACGCTCCCATTTTTTATGCTAACATCCTCACCAAATCTTCTTCAAGTAGAAATATGTTGGGTGTGAAGCTTGATTATCTTTTTTATTCAAAGCTATCACCGCATTGATATTCACTACAGGGGGATCCAGGAGGAGGGCAGTGGAAACCTTTGGGAGCTCCTCCCACCCCCCCCCCCCCCCACACCAACCCCCCACCCCACCGACGGGGGATCGAGGGTAGCGCCCTCGAAGCTAAAAATAGATGTAAAATTACCTTGTAAAATGATGTAATTTTGTAGTCAATCTAAGTTTTTCATTAGGTAGAGATGTGACGATAGAAGTTATGTTTAATTTAGGGTTTTTTTTTTTCCCTAGAAGGCAACCCCTCGCTATATATGAGGGAATTGTTTTGCGTCTATGTAGATCAGTATCCTAAGTGAGGAAGAGATAGGAGATTGAGAGCGAAGAGGGAATTACATCGGATTTGTTGTAGGTTGTATCTCTTCAGTTTGTTGGATAACATAAAAGGAAGGACTGGCTATTTCTCCGTGGACATAGCCCAAACTGGGTGAACTACATATATCTGTGTCTTTATTGTTTTATGCATTTTTTGCATTTATATTTCTGCAATATTTTATGCCTTCCATTGCTATGTAATATATAATTTTCTAACAAAATATTGGTTCTAAAAAATGTAGTTTTTCCAAATGGGTGGATTCCGTCCCCAAACTGGGTTAAGGGTCACTTGAGGCAACATGGAACATTAATATTTTGAAGGACAAAGGATTAGTAGGTAATATGACTCGATTATGGACCAACTCCAACACATATGCAGACTGCACTAACAATAATTGGGGTGATCTACATCCTATTGCTATGTTTTATTATGGAAGAGGTTTTTATAAATTAATTTTAAAAGAAAAAAAATAGGGACATGATGATCTGGGCCCTACTTCATGGTTTTTAGGAGAATATTTTTTCCCACTGTACACTTGACTTTAAATCTAATGCACAAATACCTTATGCACTTTTTTGAATCATACTACTACACCATCCCATTTTCTTATGGGGAAATGGCACTTTCAAAGCTACCAAAGAAAAGTTAACCCATTATACAACCCATGCAGAACATAAGGGCAATATTTTCATTGTGCTAGAATATGTGTGGAAATGGATTTTCAAAAGGGATTTCCTAAGGTGATTAATCTCTACTTGGGGTTATAATTCACCTTTAGTCCTTTGACAATGAGCAAGTTCTTTTCAGTTGTAATTCTCCCCATGAATATGGGCACTTTGGATTTTTCTTCCAAATATCAGAGAATTTCTATCATTTTCTAAGCCAAATCCAAATTCTAAGAAAGTTTCAATAAAGATAAAGAAATAGACCCCAAGAGGATCTCAACTTTCCATTAGGTCTCACTATAACATAAATCCCAAATCTTTCTTAACTACTTCCTCCAATAACATATTTGGAACTCTACAATTATATGAGGAAGAAGAAGTGAAACATATCACGAATTAATTTGAAAATAGAAACTTAGATCCAAAGCTTGATTCTAGGGTAACATCAAATTTAAATTCAATTGAAAAGAATAACTCCTTAAAAGAGGATGTAATCCCCACAAACATAACTTTGGAGAAGCTTCACAAGATAAGGTAGTTGTTTTAGAGAAAAAAAAAATAGAAGGAGAAAGAGAGAGACAATACTTCTTTCTTTGCAAAAAAATTAAAGAAAAATTTGTGCTCCTCCTCCAATCCACTAATAAGAAGCAAAAAAATTAGCAAAGAGAACAAAATTTTGTTTTCCCCCAATTCTAGAATCCCTTGGTTTTATGTGGTATGCACCTTGATCAATCATTGATTAAGATTTGTTTATTTATCATTTTGTGTAAACAATCTGTTTTTTCTAATAAAACCATAATTTCTTATCATAACCATCGCATCTACCTCACCTTCTTCTCTTTTTTAGTGAAGGGCCCAAAAATCGTAGAATACTTACTTTCTAGATGATCCTGATAGAAAGAGAAATTTTAAAAGTTTCAAATAATCACAAATATTTCTAGTTACTTTGTTCTCTACTTCTATTGACTCTGATCCCTATGAGAACAAATTCTATTGAGCTCAAAAAAAAATGCCAGTAACCCAAGTAATCCAAAGTCATAGTTCTATAGCTATTCGACTTCAACCTCGGGTCCTTCCATCCATAAGTTGAACATTTAGTCATTATGAAAAACATCTTTGGATCCTAATAGATTTTGTTAATTTATCTAACCTTTCAAACATCATCTATCGCTATCTTGGAACTAAAAATGTGCTTATCTTTCATCATTTAAGACCTAGATTACGAGAAGGTATGCTATTTCTAGGTATTCATAGAGAAGGTTTTGAACCTATCTCGAAATAGAGCTTTATATGGATCAAAGATCCATGTAAGATATCCTTCAACTATTCGAGTTGATAATGTAATGAATCACACTTTTACCACTAAACTATACCTGTTGCGATCCGATTGTAACATATGGATCGATCTTTTGTTCAACCAATAGGAAGTTGACGATTTATCAATCAACCTCTTTTGAAAGTTTCTATAAATCATTACCTCATTTCAATCATTAGATGAATCTCCATCTCCGGAG
>APFE030550094.1:43462-201487 GCA_000404065.3 Pinus taeda | reverse complement strand
CCCCTTATTAATATTTTTGTGCCCCTATTGTCCCCATATTGTTATTACTGTGCCCCATAGAATCCCTCTATTGTTATTTTTGTGGCTTTATATTTTTAGTGTTAGGTTGGCTAGGTTATATTGTGACTCCTTAGACTCCTATATATAGAAAGGAGGTTTTATCATTTGTGTCATCGAAGAATTGTTCATTTATGTAATGTAAAGGAGGTTGCCCCCTCGAAGAGGCTGAATTCTAAGGCGTTGATCTATCTTTTCTATCTTTTCTTGAGTTGGTTTCATAACAGGCTTTCATGTTGGAGGATGATGCTGGGTGAGAACATTTGGTTGTAATCCTCTTTGCTATTCTTGATATTAATAAAGCTATTCAAGTTTTCCTCCACATTCTTGTATGTTAGATGATATATGCATTTGTGTGGTCAATACATATCTAGTCCTGTATTGTTTATGATTGTAGATCTCTCTTCTTCGATAGTATTACGCTGCTTTGATTCTGCAGGTGCTCTTTGAATCTGGGTAGACGAAGAAGGAGCAGCGAAGATCTATCAGAAGGGAGAGGAACCAAGCAAGCAACCAAGCATAAGACTGAGGTTGGTGTCCTTCGTTCCCCTCTTATCTACTTCTCACAAAGGAAAGCGAAAGTAGTTTTAGTTTGTTTGTTTCTAAGATAGCTACCAGTCTTAGTGGGACTTGTAGCTCCGAGTGGAAACTAGATTTCCTGATAACAAAATGGCGACTCTATTGGGGAGCGAATAGATTGTTTGCTTGTCTATATTTTTTGTTTTATAAACTTACAGATGGAGCCTGAAGTCAAGCGAGCTAGCCTTCGTACTGCATTCACTATGCAAGTGCGAAGTAGATCAATGTTGCTTCAATCTATCTTCGGGTTTTGTTCATAAACTGAACAATCAATTTGAAAACCTTCTAATTTCCCTAGTGGTGGCTCTAGTAACTTCATTAGATCAACCCCTATGATTTATATTTACTGAACATCACTTGCTCAGCCTAAATCCCTAAACTGAGCTGCAAACTGTGACCAAAGACCAAGTAAAAGTCTCACACTAGTACCATCGCACCCTCTCTTCAAGGAAGTATGTATGCATCATACCTCCCATGTTCAGTAGGTGGGATGCATACTGGATTCCCTGTGTAACAGGTGCGATTGTTAGAAAAGGTTAATTTTGCCTTCAGACTTTGGTTTTTTTTCACTCTCTTCAGCTCTATTCAGGAGTTTTGTTGTCTGTGATCAGTATACCACTGTGGAAACCCCCTTCCTTTCCATCATTCCACCTCCATTGTGTAAAGGACTGTAAATGTTTTTATGTATTGTGCGCCATTTTCAGTTCTCTTTTACAAAGAAGTAGCACAATTGAGTTGTCGCTTCTTGATTTGGAAGTGTCGCAAGTGTCATTTTCAGTCATAGAAAAGAATCCTATTGTTCTTGATAGTCGATTATAATGTTACTCTTGTATTAGATTTGAATTAGTGGTTTTTCAAGTGTCGAAAGCAGTTTTCAATTCAAAATCACAAAGTGTCGTCATTATCTTCCTTTCGTATTTTGAAGAAAAATTGTTAGTATTATCACTTTGAAAAGATAATTCAGATTTGTACTTAGCATTCTTCTTGTCATTCACTCATTAAGAAGGCTGAAAACAAATACATGCATGTGCATTTGCATTTAGACTGCTTGCTGATTTGATTTAGGACAATGCATCTAGTGTGTGCTCTATGCTCTATGTTGAAAGAACCTCAGTTCTCTTTCCTTAGTGCCTAGGATTTTCATTGCAAAAATAAGATTAAACAATTGTTTATCATCCTAGATTGCATTTTAGGAATTGTATATCTACATCAAGTGGTGAACTTGAAAGGAAAATTTCTTAAACAAGATCAACTGTAAAATAAATTCAATGAACATAAAAATGCTTTGGAACCTAATGCACAACATTTATAAGTCTAGGCTAGAGATGTATTCCAATGTCGTAAAGCCTGGTAACTGTCGCTTTCATTGTTGGTTGGGTGATTCCTCCTCTTTGAGACGACAAGTGCCAGTACGGACTTGTGCTCCCACGTACCGTCGAGTATATATTGGGAGACCACAATAGGCTATATCCTTTACCCTTAGGAAGCCATGTCTGCTGCCATATCGATTGCAATGCACTGGACACAGCATTCAGGAAGATTGACTGTCGTACCGTAAAAATTATTCTGCAGTTTTGCGATTGGTTTGGTAATCCCTCTGTCTATATTTCCAGGGTCGTCCCTTTTGTTCCTTTTCAGGCTCCTTAAAGGAAAAGGTCCATCTGAACACTTGTCACTTCGGGCTCATTAAAAATTGAAGGCGACTAGAGTCATCTTTTGTTTTTTCTCAACTCTTAAAAATTGAGAAAACAAGTTGTGTCAAAGTGTCTAAAATTTATTTTAATCAAAATAACGTCACCATTCCCTTGTTGATCTTAGGTTGAGAAAAAGGAGTCCACCAACCAAGGGTTTCCCTTGGAGGAAATCCTAGTCCCTTCTCCTCTTAGGAAGATGTTGGTGCACCTCATATGGCTACATTGTCACTTCCAGGATTGACAATCGGCTTGCCAATATGGCTCTTCTTGACCTCTGTCATTCAAACCACCGTGATTCTTAAGCAATCAAATCAGCAACTAGATGATACTAGAGTTACCCCCCAACCTTCTACTTCATCCGTTTCTCCCTCTCCACCTTCCTCTTCAGTTGATGAAGCTGGTAAAGCTAAAGATCAAGTAACTGAGAAGAAGAAGAAGTAGAAGGAGAAAAAGGAAAAGAAGAAGAAGGAGCCAAAAGCAGAAGGGGGCAACCACGCATCGTCTAGCAAAAATCCACACACTGCACCATATAAACCTAAATCTCCATGTGTCATTTGCAAAGGAGACCACTATCATCGAGATTGTTCTTGCATCCCTCAGATCTTAAGTGACTAGTCTCGTCATTTGCACAATCCAGTGTCATCAACCTCTGATGGTCATGTTGAAAGTACACCATCAACTAGTGAAAGCGAAGTATCTGGAAAGAAAATGAAATGTAAATTTCCTTGTAAAAAGTGTGAAGGCGATCACGTTTTCCACCGTTATCCCTTCCTAGACGAAGCTAAAAGAGTTTGGGATAACCGTCCTGCTTCTCTGCTATAGCTTCCTCTTGGATATAAGAAACTCTTGCCGAGTCCATCGCTAGTTTAAAACCCGACTGACACGCCATTGTGGTTAGTCAAAGCATCTATCATTGAGGATAAACCTTTTGAATCCACACCAGATGAAATTCAAAAGGTCGAGGGGGCAGTTGACCCGGTCTTGCCTTCAGAAGGTCCATCTTCAAATGATACAGTCACCGGAGAGAATGAGAACGACACCATTCAAATTATTTTCGTAAACACAGACTCCGATGAACATGGGTTAGTCTACCCATTCCTTTACCGCAGGAAGGAAGTTCGTTAGAGTCGTATCCGGCCATCTATTCAGTCCCACCTCCAAGCAACCTAGTCGTTTCCTTCAATTGGAATCTACTAGGCATACCCCGTTTACCAACTAGTGTACAATTTCAAATCATTGTACAAGCTTACATAATGGTCATGGCCTGTACCATCATAGATGAAGGGGCTGCTGTGAGTATCCTTTCCTCAACTACTTGGAAAGTGCTTGGTTTTCCATCGCTTCTGCCTGAGATGAGAAATTTGACAGGCTTTGACAAAGGAACCAGTCAATCATTAGGGATCCTTCCAAATGTGCCTATTACTTTGAGAAGGAAAATTGTTTATATGAACGTAATGGTAGTCTAAGGACCGCTAGACTATAATCTACTCCTTGGGCGCGACTATATTTATAGCATGGGAGCCATTGTCTCCTCACTCTTTAGAGTAATGTGTTTTCCACATGAAGGCTGAGTGGTCCAGCTCATAGAGCAGCTTTCGTTCCCTAGATCAAACATAGCTAATAGTCAAATGACATCCCTAAATGGTCTTTTCATGTAAGGAATGTCTCATCAATCTCTATTACGTCCACCTGAAGAACGCGAGTAATTTAGGAGGACATCACTGAATCCCAGGGGGCATGCTCCCTGGTCTATTCCAGCAGGGAAAATCTAGGTATAGAGTAGGTTTTCGCAAAGGAAAATGACTGGTCCAACACCCATCCGTATAGGAAAATGGGATTAGACTAGAATAATATTCCCTCATCAAGGTTAGGTGGTTGCGATTTAGAATCACCTTTGTCCAAATGGACTAAGCCAGGAAGTGTTTCTATCTGCGGTGTGGATGGAAACTATCTTTCATATGCGGGAACTTCTATATGGTAGACTGGAAATTTCACTATACTTGGGGGCATGCAAACCTTTTTGCATGCAAGTGAAGAGCGACCATTTATTTTCGCAGTTTGTAGATTCCCAAACCGTTTAAACTCGTAGATTGGTCACTCCTAGCTTGCATAGCAAAAGGATGCAAAGCAATGTTTCGAATGGTGCAAGCTCCATAAAAATTGAACCTATCGATGAGATGTCCTTATTATATGACTGGCACGAGTAGTTTCTATGTGACGCTCAAGCTCATTAAAAATTAAACCTAAGCAATGAGCAAATGTTTCCCCAAGAATTTAAGCTCATTAAAAAATGAACCAATCTCCGGTAAATAACCATTACGAATGCATTATCATCAGCTTTTGAGCCTTGGTCATGTTCTCATCATCACTCCACTCTATTTTAGCGATCATATGCCTCCATTTGATTGTTTACTCTTTTTGAGGAACATCTGCGACGATTGATTCTATTAGCCATCCTTGTGACACTACCGTGATTGGAAAATTCCAAACCTTACCTGGAATTAGTTGCTACCTGAAATTATCACTTGTTCCTCAAAAAAGAGTCTCCTTTAAGCTCTTTTCATCTGACTCGTAAAAAATGAAAAGATTACCAAGCAATTGGCCTCTCCGGCTCGTTAAAGTCATCGGAAGTGATATCCCTCGTCTTTATTTTAATATTTTTGGACCTGAGGGATTATTACACAAAAATATCGAGCACTTGTCTTATTCGGCTCGTTAAAACTATCAAAAATTCATCCCTTCCGTATTATTTTATACTTTTTCAGACTTAAGGGATTATATGATGAAAAAGGGATTATTGGAGTTTCCTTTCCATCCCTTTTTAGACTCTCTAAAATTGAAAAAGAACCAAGTTATCATTGTTATTAAACTTGTTAAAATCAATATAGACAAACTTGTCCAAATGGACGAGAACGAGTTTCACTGTCGCTAGGCTCATTAAAACATAGCAACGGGTTTGCCCGAAGGGCGAATTATAGAACAAGCATATGTTATCCTCCTCAAGCTTGATAAAAATAAAGAGGTACTGGTCAGCAATGACTAGGGAAAATTTGGAAGAAAACTTGAAGAAACTTTATTAGTAGCAAGTCGCTCTTGAACATGAAACTTTCACTCTGTCTGAGTCGGGTTGGGTTATTCCGTTCACTTTTCATATCACCATTGGTCCATCACACCATCCATATTTGGGGTTAATTCTACCAATCCATGTCAGTGTCACCGGTATGTTCAAGAGAATTCGCTCAGATAATTCACCTATGTCTCATCCGCTGCAATACATTCACGCTCCATTCTTTCATTACCGCCACCCTGAACCCTGTATCATCAGATCATTTTCACCTCCAAAATCATTTGCTTCGTTATGTTTCATAGATGTGGGATTCATTAAGGCCCTCCTACGACAGGTCACTTCTTGTCGACATTAGCTCATTATCCAAGAAGTCGACGGAGAAACAACCCCTTTCAGTACTTTGAAGCTTGCATGCCTCAATGGCAAGTTTCTCACTTTCGGCGATAGGTTTACATCAATGGACTTCAACCGAGAGATTTTATGTGGTGTTCGACGCCAAGTCCCTTTTTCACACCACGCGAATTGTACTGTAGTACCTTGAGGGTCATTCTCATTATTGGTGATTCCTCTCGCCTGTTAACAGCTTACATCATTCACTGGTAATCAGGCGATGTCTTTCCATGTTCGACTCTAGAATATCTTTCACATGGATTGACTTGTACTCAGAGTGAAGATTGAACGAGTTTTGAAGACCCCGAATCTAGTTTCATCCATCCGGGCTGCGATATATTCAGGAATATAAAGACATCAAATGTACATCATTTCCGAATAGGTGACCATCCAAATCAAAGGATGATGACTCCGTCCGAATCATCAGTCTGCTACACAGGCGGTTGTTTGTCCTATGTACATGAAAATGAATTTATAAAGCTGAGCATGGGAATGCCCGCCTTAGCTAGATCATGAAAAATATTATGAAGATAATGTATTGTATTGTATCTTATTACAGGTCGCCTTCCAGCTCGAAAAAACTTCGGGTCCTCATGATAAAGCATTTCACCCGACATCAAAAGCTTAACGACATCATGCTTTAGGGGGCAATTGTTATAGACATTTTTGGGCATTGCAACCCCAATCATAAATGCCCATAAAACAAGGGCTCCTAAGTCCCTAAAAGTGTTGTTTCACACCGTAAAAGAACAAGGTTAGCTGATTACATCGTCTCCGAGAAGTTCTCCACAAAAAACTGCTCAGAACTGGTCAAAACTGGACCATACAAAATGCCCAGTGTAGAGAGTGCGATGCATCTCACCTGCTCAGTGTAAAGGGTGCGATGCATACTGGAAAACCCTTCTGTAGGGTGCGATGGGAAAGAATGGACAAATGGCATAGACAGTTTGCGAGGTGGAGGATCATGGAATCTTCCAAAAACTTCTCCTCTCACACTTGCCTCTGTGAATTCGGCCAGGGTTGAGTAAGAGATCATTAATTTCCAAGTGGAATCAAGAACTATCAGAGAGAGGACACTAATCAAAATCCCAGAAGCTGACTCACCCCCCTACAATCATCTATATATGGATCCCTCATCACAGAGATCCAGAGGCTGGAATCTTGTATCTTGTAAGGAAGTGTTGTTGGTTTCGTGGTGCAACATCATAGTGTTGGGTGATCTAAGCTTTACATGAGGTGAAGAAGGGCTTTCATGTTGGAGGATAATGCTGGGTGAGAACAATTGGTTGTAATCCTCTTTCCTATTCTTGATATTAATAAAGCTATTCAAGTTTTCCTCCACATTCTTGTATGTTTGATGATATATGTATTTGTGTGGTTAATACATATCTCGTCATGTATTGTTTATGATTGTAAATCTCTGTTCTTCGATAGTATTATTCTTCTTTGATTCCACAGGTGCTCTTTGAAGCTGGGTAGACGAAGAAGGAGCGGCAAAGATCTATCAGAAGGGAGAGGAACCAAGCAAGGAACCATGCGCAAGACTGAGGTTGGTGCCCTTTGTTCGCCTCTTATCCACTTCTCATAAAGGAAAGCAAAAGTAGTTTTAGTTTGTTTGTTTCTAAGATAGCTACTAGTCTTAGTGGGACTAGTAGCTCCGAGCGGACACTAAATTTCCCGATAACAAATATCCATTGTACTTGCCACTTCCGTGGTTCAAAAATAGGTTCCATTTACCATTAAATCTAGAAACCCTTGTTTTTATGTGGTATACACCTTCATCAATCATTAATTAAAAATTGTTTATTTATATTTTATGTAAACAATTTGTATAAATTTACTCTTATATTTAAGAAACAATTAAATTTAATTTCAAAAAGCTTAAAATTAAGTATTTCCTTTATTAATTTGATGAAAAAAAAAAATCCACATATATCAAAATATAAAGACAAAAATATAATAATAATATTTATTATTAATATAAGTATATTTCTATATATAATTTCTATTATTTAAATAATTTCATATCATTCATTACATTGACAAAGCAGCCGTATAACTAACTTCGAATTATCTAAAAATTCTTATTATAATTATAATTTTTTTTTAAGAATATAGGTCATTCCATTTATATGAATATATGTTATAATTCAATATTTATTTATTTTTTAAGATTTAAATAATTTGACTAGCCGCTTATTTTTTAAACGCCCTAGCATATTTGGATGGCATTCACACATAGATGGATTGGTTATGATGTGGATCTTCATCCTAGATGGAGCGCTCACCCTCAGTGGCACACATGTTGAGGCATCTTCAAATTTTCTCATTATTTTCTTGCTTCGGAGATGGGGCCATCCCCTTTTTCATTGAGTTTGGGGAGCACATGTTGACCTGGCACGTGTGGAGGTAACTATTGTTTAGTGGGTTTACTTCTTCATTAGACCTAACCGTTTGCACATTGATTGAGGTGTAGTTACACCTTTGGAGATGAAGTTGACTAGGTTATATATATAAATAATTCGTTAAAAACAGTTGCGGCATCTGAATTTGAAATGTGAATCTCATGATTTATTATTAATATTTAATAATAATAGGATTATTAATTGTAATACCCTTTGTTCACATATTTCATGATATTTAATATTTAATTACAAGTTTAAAACACATATTTTGTTATAATTCCATCTTCTATCTTAACCGTAAATATTAGTTCGTATATTATGTATGTGTAACTTTTCTACAAATTGATTATAAATTTGGTTGGTAATTCGATTTCTTTATAAAGTATCAACTTCCCCAATTCTATTAAATTAAGGAAAAGATAATATTTTTAAATAGTTAATTTTTTGAGTTCTTTAATAAAATAATTTAATATTATTTTAAATTTTTATTAATTTTTATTAAAAATTTAATAAAAAATTTCTAATTTTAAATTTATATAATTTTAATAATATAAAATTTGTAAAATTATGAACTTATTCACATATCAGAAATACATTTTAATTAACAAAATATCCCATTATTATTCAAAACTATATCAACTATTACTTATTCTAAACCCTTTTACATATGTCAACCCTACTATAATAATCTAACTGTTCTAGGTTTTAAGAGGATACAATTTACAGCTTAACAAATTCTGATAATTTACACATGCAGAAGCTTGATTTCTGCATCCTGCAAAAAATGGCTGCATAATAAGAACGAAAGACTCACTGAATAATAAGTACGAAAGACTCACCTCAAAAAAACTTTGTTGGTACTTCTCATCACTAAATTTGAGATTGGCTTAAACAGTCATTAGAAGCAAGATATATGCATCCAGCAGTACTGTAATGCATAATATGCACATGGTTATCTACACATCACTGGATATGAACATTTTCACCAAGTTCATATTAGATAGTAGAAAGTCGACAAACGGGATAAGAGAAGGGAATCCATATATTTTATTTTATTTATATATGTAACAACAATTTATCTTAGTGCAACAAGATTAAATTTAAATTTAGTTATAAATTTTCAATCATATAAAATTCATGCACATCATTTCATCGTAATAGTTTCCAGTAAATTTACAAAATCCTTCTGCTACATAACAATCTCTGTTCAATCTACCCTTTTCCATTTTGACCATGATTTCGAGGGGCATCTGAAGCTTTCTCGGGATGGTTACAGTAAATCCATCGTATTTGGTTCTCGGGATTGTGGAACGTGGCGCAGAATTTGATTACGTGTCCCTATTGGAACAGCCACCGATAGAAGTACGAAGAAATTTAATGAACGTTGTCGTGAAGAGACGGCCAAACCAGATTCAGACGGCTGAGCTTCCTGTTCCAAAGGCCCGTCTGCCGGTGCCAACTCAGACGTCGGGTTCAGCCCATCCGTGACCAGCCGCCTGTTGGCCTCCACCGTTCACTCCCTTTTACGTGTATATTCTGATCTTATAAAATCTTCACTCTTTCCCACATGGCAACGGAAGTTTTCGTCCATCTCAACATTTAGTAATTCCAAGGGTATCATAATCTATGGTAATCAATGCCCAGTATATTGGCCCAGCGCATTTGAGAATGTGCCCCTGCCAGAAGAGCAGCGCGAGGAGTCGGCCAATGAATCGAATGGGCAGTGGTCAAAGATCACCACGCAGTACGGAAACTATTCAATTTTCTAAGACGGATCTGCGATCTACCAGACACATCCCGAGGTTTAGCCCAGCTGTAGCTGGTCGCATGTTCCCTCCACTGGATCTCCGTCCTCTATTTATAATGAATTGTAGGAACTTTCTTTCTCCCCACCTCAGCCCGTGATCCTCCTATAGCTTCCTTCCTTCTCGATCCAACTCCGTCTGTAAACAAAATACCTCCGTCCTTCTTGATCTGTCTGTAAGCTGTACATCTCCATGGCTCCCAGAGATACACAAGGTGATGTCAATGACAAGAGCGGCAATGCCGCCAAGGACGTGCATTACCAGAGTGGCACCTCCCAAAACAGTAGCGCCGCAGTCTACTCTTCGACTCCAGCCTCTGCTTCCTCCACTAGCTTTCAGGTCCCAGTCTACTCTTCAACTCCAGCCTCTGCTTCCTCCGCTAGCTTTCAGGTCCCCGCACTATGCCCTGTTGCTCGATTGTCTAAGCATCCCAACAACAATACCAACCAGTTATTTCCCAGAGCCGCCAGAGCCGCCATTGCTAAACCAGCGAGACCATGGACTCACTTTTTCATGAGAGGTGGAATGGCAATGGAGGATCGCAGAATTAGCAGGATCACTTCTACTACACATCCTCAGACTCATCTTCGCTTTGGCCTTCGCCACCCTCACCCTCACCCTCACCCTAACCCTAACCCTAGCCCTATTCCTTTCCTCAAGTCTGCCACCGAGCTTATTCGGCAGCGGCAGCCGATGGCGATGGAGTGGCTCCGTGAGATTGTGGGGCCTAGGACGACGAAGCACAGAAGTCATGAGTGTGTGGAAGAAGGCGTAGACCAAAATGTAATTCCGGCAGCACGTAATTTCGAGTCTTCTTCCTCCCCTGGGGTGCCACACAGGCAAGTTCTTCCTCAGTCGCCGACAAAGAAAAACAGGACGCCATGGTCATTCGATTTGAACTTTCCTGCACCAGAACAGGAAGATGATGAAGATGAGCGCAACCCCTCTCTCACCCTCTCTCTTGGTTTGAATATTTAAAATCCTATGTTGAAACGAAGTATTAGCTGCGTGTGACAAGAGCCGCATCCCCTCTCCCACTCTCGCTTTTGGTTTGAATACTTAAAACTCTTATGTTGGAACGAAGTATTAGCTACGTGCCTTGCCATATTTTGTCAGAAAGTTTTATTGGAATCGTCCTTTTTTGTTTTAAGTGATACCAGATGGTCTAGTCTGTCTTTTTTTTGGCTGGTTTAATCTTATCATGGTTACTTCTATCTTTTTTGGCAAATCTTATCAATGTTAGCTCTTTTTTTTGGCAACCTTAATCTTTTGTTTATGTATTCTTTAGTGAAATTGGTTATAAATGCTATTGAAGATTATCAACTAATCTAATTGTAATGTATTGGAAATAGCTATTGTTTTTTTAATTTAGAGATTTCATATATCTAGTATATTATTCTTATCAAGTGTGCTACAAATCAAGTATATAATTTGTGATAGTTTTTTCCACAATATTTTTGGTTTTAACTTACTAATGCACAAAATTATTTTTTTAAAATTGATACATAATATTACTGTTTGTAATTTCAATGGTGAGACATTTGTTATCCTCTTTTGCATATTTAACTTTCTTTTTCGATAGTTCAAGGTTTTTGTGTATTTTGTGGAGATATTTTTCCAACAAAATATATATGAGAACATATTCTATATTTTAAGTGAATATCTATTTTGTTAAACAAGAACACAATGAAAATCTTTGTCAATAAATACCTTTGTGGTGTAATCAAGACTTGAGGAGAAATGGGCCAAACTAGTTCTAAGTTAAGCAAGTGGTAAGTTGATTTTCTTGGTCACCCATTTCCATTTAAATATAATAAGATGTGGTGCAATCAATACCCTCCCTAGTTCAGATGTGGTGATGCCAACCAAAACACACTGAAAATTTATCAATATGTAGTATTGTAAAATATGCAAGCTTAAAAAATAAACTATTTTGGAATTGGTGGTATATGTGAATCTTCCATTTTCATTTTTGAGATTTGGAATTTTTAATATACAAAATTGTTTTAAATTAAAGCCTAACCAAACCATTCTTTAATAAAATAAAAATTACAAACAACATAGATATAGTCTAATGGTTGTTTGTGATTGTATTATATATTGATAGAGAATACTCCACCTTTCTACCTTTAAGGTAGAAAGCAATTTAATTTATTAACATGATAGAGATAGAATAAACCAAATTGAATTGACTAATAAAACATATTGGATGGCGGTATTAACTTACAACTATTGACAACTTTCTTTCAAACAATAAGAAATATAGGTAAATTAATGGTTTTTTACATGGTTACAAAAATAATTCCAATTATCAATAAAAAATTGTGTTTTGCATCAAATGTATTGATCATAAATCAAGGAGAGACATAAAAAGAGTATGGAGAATAATCTACATTAACGAAGAGGCCAAAAAGAGCATGTACAATAGTTTACATTTCCTGCTTACATGATAATCCAAGCTTGAGTTGAAAATTGAGGATAGTTAGTGCATTTTAAGGTCACATCTAATAAGTTTAAAAACTATGTGAGAAATAAATTTGAACCTTGTTATGAAAAGGGAACCATCCTATCACAACATTTACATAATCCAATATCCATCTTAACAAACAATCAAAAAAATGGTCAATGACCAAACAAATCCACATCGTGTCACAACATTTACATAATCCAATATCCATCTTAACAAACAACCAAGAAAATGGTCAATGACAAAAGTAATCCACATCCATGGACAACCTTACAAAAAGTATAATGCACAAGCTAATTATGTACTATATTAACATTTGAAGAATCTAATTTAGGATGTTAAAAGGCACACCTTTTTGAAAAAATGCAAAATCTATTTTATATAACATCCTTAGATCTTTCATATTTTAATTTTTATATGAAACCTTAAGGACATTTTCCCTTTTAATTGTTTATCTTTTGATTTAATTTTTTGGTTATTAATTTTTTAATTCTATTTGGATGGTTAAAGTTAGAAAATTTTCCTCATTTAGAATGAAATAAATGGACATATGTTACACTAATAATACAAAAAATATATGTATTTTCATTTGATTTGTTCTTTTCTATTGTGGAATGCCACTCGGAGCTTGGACATGTAGTTTCTCTCCTTCATGTTGTGGACAAAAATAATTTATCTCTTCATTCTCTTATATTTGTCTTCTTGTGAACTTGAAAAACTAAAATTAAGAATTTGGATATTTGATTTTCATAAACTTATTTATTTCTTCATTTTCTTTATTTGTCTTTTTTTCACCTCGCTTATGTTAGGAATGGTGTTAAAGATATAATCACATAGCAATAAAATAAAGTAAAAAGATGTCAAAATAAAACACATAATGAAACAATACAAATGAGACACCAATAGGCATGGTTCACCCTATTCAAGATACATCTACTAAGAAACAACCGATTCTTTATTTTATTCCATTCAATAAAATGAAGGGATTGCAACATGCAACACATCTATTGCAACCACCCCTTCTCTCTCTCTCTCTCTCTCTCTCACACACACACACACACACACACACATTGTCTACTCTCTCTGAATTGCAATGTTATCTCAATAATATATATCCACAATGCAATTACATCATAAAAAGAGGATTCCCTTGGAGCTAGAATAATTTCTAATGCAATTTCTCCAAAATCCTCTCTTTAGTGAAACTACCCCCTCTAGGGTTGGGAGGGGGGAAGGGGGGAAGGGGGGGCGGGGGCGCGGTGGTGTGCTCCAAATATTTTTCATTGCCACCCCAAAACCACTTGGAAATAATAGTACGTCGAATCCCAATACACACTATGTGAGGAACTAGGGTCCAAATGCAACTAAAAACAAGACCTCTAAATTAGGAAGAGAATGAGGCTCCACAACCAACAATATCCCACTTGGAGACTAATTACAAAACTCCACTACTATGATGTGTGCTCGACTATGATTCATCTTTTGGACATGTCTACTTTTACTTCTTGATCATCCTGAATGAAAACCAACTAAAAATGAGAATAAACTTACTTTATCCTCGGTTACTTCCTTCGTTAACATGTTTGCAAGATTCTTTGGCTAGTATATATCATTTCAAACTTCAACTATGCTTCTTCCAAAATTGATCATATGAAATGGTACCTAACTTGGCTATGCTTAGTCTTAGAATGAAAGGTTGAGTTCTTTGCAACATGAATGGAACTCCCACTATCATTCTATAATGTGTTATTCTTGTACTTTTTTGCCAAATCCTCCATGAAACTCTATGAGCAAATCATCTCTTTACTACCCTCTGCAAAAATCCCTATAGAAAAATATTTCAACCTCTAAATCATAATTCATGAGTTGTAGTACCTCTGAAATATCTAAGAATCAACTTTATTTCATCATATTGTTATTCACCTAGATTGGTCATATACTTGTTCAAAACTCCTATTGCATGTGCATTATCTAACCTTGTGCACACCATCGCATACATAAAGTTGTCAACTTCTAATGGATATGGAACCTTCATTCTGTGTCTTTGGACATATCACTTTAATCAATTTGAAATGGAAAGCCAAATGTCTATTAACTAGTTTTTCATCTTTTATTTTAAATATTTCCAACACATTTTCCATGTACTCACTCTAAGACAATGCTACTTGATTATGACTTTTTTCTCTCAGTATTCTCATACCACACATTTCGTTTGTAGCACCTAAATCCTTCATACAAAATTAATTAGCAAATATTGTTTTGAACACATTGATATCTTACATTTTAAACCCTCCAACAATCATGTCATCTACATACAATAGTAAGATCACATAGCTCCCATTATGTAGTTTTTTAAAATGAACATAGTGGTGATACTAACATCCACAATGACCTTTTTTTTTCATGAACCTATGAAACTTCAGTTACCATTACCTTGAAGCTTTCTTTAAACCATACAAATTATTCTTTGGTCTACATACTAAGTTTTCCTTCCCATTGACCTATCATCCACGTGGTTGTTGCATATAAATCTCTTTCTCCAAGTCCCCATGGAGAAAAGTCTTATTTACATCTAACAATTTAACATGAAAATATTCTACTGCCACTAAACATAAAATAATTCTAATTGAATTCATTATGAAAACATGAGAAAATATTTCATTAAAATATATACCTTTCTCTTATACAAACCTATTTACAATATGTTTGACCTTGTACCTCCTTTTTGCTCCATCTTCTTCATTCAATCTATAAACCCATTTATTCTGCAATGTTCTTTTACCTACTAAAAATAGGACCACGTCCCAAGTTTGGTTATGTACCAAAGCATCTATCTCTTCTTTCGTTCCTTGCTTCCATTTTATTCTAGTTTCTAGTTTCATAGCTTCTTCATATCTTTTTGGTTTGGGATAATTAGTCAACAATACATAATACAATGAATGAGAGTATTGTTTTGAGGGTATACTTTACCTAGTTGATCTTCTAATAACACTCATGTGCGTTTGAGGTACCTATTGCCACTATTGTTGTTTAACATTTTGATTTTATGGCACCTTTGAGATTTTATTTTTGTGATTTCATAAAGCACTATGTATTCTTTGTTTTCCTTTTCTTATTTCCTTCTTTTTAGTTGATCCTTATACATGAACTTTTCATTGAATACCACATCTATAATCCTAATAATATTATGATTTTAGCAATCCAATAAGAAGCATTCAAAATAATTAACTCAATATCTAGTGAAATTACATTTCTTGGACTTTTTCTCAAGATCTTTTCTATTTTCTCTATCAATGTTGACAAAATTTTCACAACGAAAATTCTTCATAAATGAGTAGTTTATTTGTTTACCTCTTCATTCCTGCTCTGGAATTCCACTATCCAATGAAATTGAATACCCTCCATTTATTATGTAAATAATAGTATCAATAGAATCCACCAAAAACTCTAAGGAAAATATATTTGAATCCCATGGTATGAACAATAACTATCAAGCTTCCTTTGGCAACATTTACCTATATTATCTAGTATGAGACGCGTCATCTTATTTATTTTATCACTTTCAACCAAAGCTTTCCATTTCATAAAAGTAAGAAAGACATCATATTTGTTTCTAATGCAATAAACTCACGTTTTCCTAGTTTCATGATAAAAAAAAGTAACATAATAACAACATACACCAAGAAAGGATACTTGAGCCAATCCCCATGCATATGTATGCACAACCTCTGAATTTTCACTCTTCTTTTCCTTCGCAACTTTCGAAATCCAACTCTTATATATTTTTCATAAACAAAATGCTCAAAGAAGTCCAAATAAACCTTTCTGAAATATGGAAATGATTACCATGAGTGGATAATCAACATCCCCTTCTCACTTTTGTGCTTGAGCCTATGATGCCACAATGGTGTATCTGCTCGTGTAGAAGATACAGAAATATAATGTTTATTGTTATGAGTACATACATGTAATGAACCTACCTTCGCTATTTTTCCTATTATGACATATCATATAGTAGCCTTGCATGAATTTATTCTAAATGGAGTTGTATAACCTTTACTTCCCAACTTCCTTGTTGAAATTAGATTTCTTCTTAAGTAAAAAATGCACCTTTCCCTTTTATATCAAGCATGCTTCCCTCCAACTGAACACATGCACATATCACCTCTGAAGGGATCTCAATTCCCTTGGAGAATTCAACTATAACTGGAAACGAGCTATCATGCCTACATTTGATCAACCATCTTCCATGTAGCTTCATTGACCTTCAGTGCTTCCATGCACTTTAAATTTCTTTATTAATTGATTCCATAGTATGAGCTTATTCTTCTATAAAATGCATTGAGGCCTTGCGTGGAACTCTCCCCCTGGTTTCACTTCCACCACAATGATGGATGCTTGGAAATCGTTTTTCCTATTATCTACTACTTCATAGATCTAGGGAATGCTCTAACCTACATCCCCAATTGTTTGCACCTCCTATGCACTGTAGATCTGCGGCCTACCATGCATGCACTACAACAGTCTGATATAAGGGGAAATCCTTCCTGCGATGATCTCTTCCATAGGTTTGAGACTGCAATGGTTCTCTTCCATTACCTTTATTATTTTTTCCTCAGGCTAAGACCCATGTCCTCTATTAGCTACATTAAGCTTCTTATGAGGTCCCACATTTTCCTTGTCACCTAAATCTTTAGACCTTCCTCGTTTCCATAGCCATTTTCCTTTAACCTTCACATTACCTTTACATTCATGCTTAAAGCAACTGTTCATAAAAAAGCATCAACTTTATGATGGATTCCTCTTATGATCGAGGCTCATCATACTCAATCTTATATTTAAATGTTAAAACCAATCCATTGATGAACCTTTGGACCTTTGTCTTCTCATCCTATCTATCTCCATGATTATTCCCCATATGCACCTGCTTCTACAAATCCGAAATTCTTTGAAGGATAATTCCATTAACCTCTGCTTAATTTTAGTAAGATCTTGCAACTCTTTCATGTGCCTCAATTAACATGTTATTATATTCCTTTCAAACTAGAATCTCTACACTCAGACTTCTCAGTGTATCTGCTATATCAGTAGAATACCCTTCTCCTTGTTTCCCTACTAAGGGGAGTCATGTGGACTGTAGTCCACCATTTTTCTCTTCATTTCTGATATTTTGTTTCTTGCAAAATATACCATATTAGATCAACCAAATAAAAGACATAATCAAAATCATACATCAGTGCATCTTAGAAGATTCTATCACATCTACACAACTCAGTTTGGATTAACATGATACATAATAGTATCAAGAATTTAACCGCAATGCATACAAAAAAAAGTTAACTATTACACATGACTAACTGATGCACATGCATATGACCACACTAATCAATTGACATCTATCATGCATGTAACCACAACAACAATAGAAAGACAAAAATGCATATAATCGCAATGCATCTAACAACCATTAACTATCATGTATGCATGCCAAACATATAAACCTGTATGATGAAACGTTTTTACCTTGAGGTCCAATGTTGCAATCTCACTCTGATACCAATCTATAACACCTTGTCATACAATTACCCATTTTTACAACCTCTTGAAGGTAAACATTATTTGAGAGTTACTATGGCATGACCCAACCTCCAAGTTCTAGTTATGGAAGTGGGGCCTACTAACTTGAGCTCTTACTTCCCCCCAAGAGGGGCACCAGATCACTCAGGAGTTTGAAAACCACCCTTGGTGATCAATCCCTAAGTTGTAACTTCCTTTCACAAGATTTACATCCCAACCCTGCCCCTGACACATTGTGCATGTAGTTGGAAGGATTCAACCACAAACAAAAGCCTTCCTGGCTGTGGTCAAAAGATCTGTGTCACTTTTTTAGGATTGGCCTACAAGCTAGTTCCCAAAATTTTCCAAAACTTTCCAGAACCAAGTCCGGGATGATAAAAATTATAAAAAATCAATAATAGGGCTATATCATGTCGAAGACATTCCTAATACATGATAGAAATTTCGTCAAACAAATTGTAAACATAGAAGCTACAGGTCATTAATGCATATATCACCATGATCTTCTTAACTTCATCAGGGAATCATCAAGAAGGCTCAATTACCTCTCAATCTAGTTGTAAGAACACTTGTTAGCCCATACATCCATCAATCATTTAATAACTTATCAATCATGAACAATATCCATAGTAAGAACCCTCCATATAGCTATGCATATAACATAATAGAATCCATGACAAATCATCCATAAGATCGACAAAATAATCTATGCATGTGCTCATCCATCACAATAAGAGAATAGTTCTTTTCAACATATGCAAAAAGGTAACCAAGTGAGGGACTTCCATGTACGACCCGACCATAGATTGGGTTGAACCAAAATCTCTATTTCAGTGAATCACCTATGTGCCATATTCGAAGCATGAATGTGGAATCATATGGGTTAAACCAAAATGGAACAACTGGGTCTTCCAAAGTCCAAACCACCTCAACCCTCGACTATAATGGTTTCACCTAACCAATACGTAAATCACTAATACCAAACAATATTGGTATCTTCCCAAGATTGCTAGGGCTCCAGGCACTACTATCTCAACCCACAACCTCCAAGGAACCCAAGCTACTACAGGGCTCCAGAGAACTACCATCTCAACCCACAACCTTCAAGGAATCCATATTATTTTGGGGCTCCATAGGTAACATCCCAACACATAGCCACTAGGGAACCTAAGAACTAAGCAAAAATCCAATTAGAGAACCCACTACATCATATCTATCCAGGAAACAGCAAGGCATAGTTGAAACTTGTAACAACCCTGGTGAAAATTCCATAGAATAAAAGTTAATAAAGGAAAAATAATACCATGGGTAAGCGAATTTATTCTAAGATGGATGTTAGGAAACGATATCCTAGTGGGTATCACTGGATGTATATGTTTTGGCTAAGGAAATTTGGTAAAGGCTAAGGAAAATGCATTTTTGGCACATTTATTTATGAAAATAAAGGAAATTAGGAGAAAATGAAGGTGAAAGGTCACAAGTTCCATGTGAGGAGGAAATTGTAGCAAAATAATGGAAAATGAAGAAATTAGAGGTCTCATTAATAAAAAGGATTTTGAGGATTAGTGGGCAAGACTTAGTCAGTTCAAACTTCAAACTCTCTCATTATTATATCTCTCTCTCTCTCTCTTGGTCACTTACAGTTCTCTTGGAGTACTCTAGCTGGGAGCAAAGGAAAGGGAATTCAAGTAAAGGAAAGGAAAAGAAAGCAAGGATCAAGGAAAAGAAAGCATGATTAAACAGCTTCAGCAAGAATACTTGCAGGTAACCTTTTGCATGTGTGATTTCCTAGCTGGTTTGGACAAGCATGGCTATGCATTTTGGTGTATGGTCTCTTGTTGTCAGTTTCATGTTTTGTCGAGTTATGAAAGTGGTTTTCAGCCTAACCTTCCCTTTTTTTGGATGCCATGGTATGTTGGGTTATTTATTTCAATTTTTGATCTTTGGAATTTCTAGATGGATTTCAAAATATGGGGTAGAGGTGGTCTCAAGGTTCACTCCCAAAGGCCCAGGAATCCCTTGACTAGTTTTGGTGAGATACATGGTAAAGCGTGATGCAGCAGTCTTGATTTAGGGCCCAGTGATCTGAGTTTTGATTGTGGTAAAGCTTGAGAGAGAAGGAGATAGAAAATTCCTCAAGGATAGTGATGGATTCCAGATGGAATTCCAAGATTTGTTCAATTGTCATTAGAGCACTAATTTTGGTGTGATCTTGGTTTGATGAGGGTGGGGCTGGTTTAGCATCTGGATTCCCTTAGTTGTTCTTGGATTGGTTTTTCTATGATATCCCACATTCATGCTTGGCGTATGGCATGTGGGTTATTGGCTGAAAGAGAGATTTGGTTCAACCATGTCTATGGTCGGGTGGTACATGGAAGTCCTGAACCTGGTTAGATTTTCCTAAGATTAATAAAAGCTAAGTTATATCATTTCCTCACTGATATATATGTGGATTTAATGGCTATCATGTCTCTCATATTTATATGGTTTTATGTTGGTAATAAGCATGGTTGAATGACTGGTCTATGTCATGGTTATTGCATATATTTACTTGTAACTATTAAACGGATAGATGAAAGACCTAATTGATGATGTAGTAGTTCAATGAAGAATGAGGTGACCCCTCTGGTTATGTTTCATAAGTTGTTTCTTTCATTTATGCTCTGTCTTCTATCCTATACCTATAGGTTGCATTGATGCCAAGTGTTTAACACAATGTCAATCCCAGTTAGGGATGCTTAGGCCTAGTCCTAAGGGTGATTTTGATTGATCAACATTTTTATTATGTTTTTAATGAATTTTGGAAGTTACAACAAGTTTTGGGTAGAGGCCTGGATTCTAGGCTAGTAAAGTTACTCAAATCTTGGGGTCGCTCACACAAAATTAGAAAATTTGGTCCATATTCATTGGCAAGCATGCCTGTGAGAGCGATTTTGGGTTTTTGGTCACTCGCTTACCCATAACATGAGAGTGACTATGGCCTAAGAGCTGCAGAATAGCAGTGGAACTTAAGGACACACTGATCGAGTGGTTGAATTGTCTCCTGAGGGTTCTGTTGATGATGTTGGATGACTTTAGGTGATGTTGTATCAATTCCACTTCCTTAAGGTGACATAGTAGGTTGAATCTGATCATAGTAGCATCCTTCTTCATGTTTATCCCAATTGGAATGGTTACTTTGGGTAGAACTAGGAGGGGGTGTGTTCGGGACATTATGTGTGTAATAATTCCAACATTAAATTATCAATCAAGACTCGTACGTTTCGAGGCACAAGCACAGGTAATGTAGGAGCAATCTGGTGTTTCACTGCTATAAAAGGTCACCAATTACTGCTATAAAATAAATTCTTAAAAGAACACACCATACACTTGCTCAAAAAGAACACTTATGATAGCAATTCTAACTTGAAAGATCTATTAAAAGAAACTCATTGCAACTTAATCTATGAAAAACCTTCAATTCAATACTCCTAATCTAAATGAAATAAATCATTCGAAATAAATCTCACTCTTCATAATCAAGAAACTCATAATCGAAATTGAAAAGTAAATGAAAGCCAAATCAATCTACATTAAACTGATATCTCTACTTGCGCAATAAAATTCACACTCAGACTTCCTCTTACAAATAAATTATTATTCTATGAAAACAACAAGACTTCTAATTGAATGAATTCTATAACTTTTAATTTCAAATCTAAAAGATAGAGTTTTAAGTACACAATAATGCTAGATTTCACACAACAAATTTCGCGATGAAATTCACACTTTGAATGTAAATACTATGATCTAGATAAGTTAAAGGACTTGTTTCTGATTATGGTGGGCCATTACTACTCCTGGATCAATCCTAAACTAACTCAACAAAACTGAAATTCAAAACACAGTCATAATACTACAAAGAATTTAGAGATGAAGGAAAATACAAATAAGATAAAATTATTATTACAACAGAGCTTCAATCCATCCTTTATTCCTTCCCTAATTTTCATCCTTTTACAAAGCTAAAAATATTACAATACAAACCATGGCTGAGCCATTTATAATATTTACAAGGTGAATTAGTCATTTTCCTCAATTATGGAAAATTGAACAATTTTAACACACTCACCCCAAAGATATTGGCATATCTTCCTAACCATGGCGAATTTTGGAAAATTGTTTGGAGGGAACCTAGCTTGTTATATTTTCAACAAAAAACTCTCTTCGTTTGTCTCATTAAAACCCATGTCCTCGGAAATCATGCCCAAAGTTTGTTGTCTGGCTCTTTTTGCAAGATTCTAGATCTCTAGAAAAACAATAATTGTTTATAAAACTTCCTCTAAGATCCTCTTATAACTTTTAGAAAAATTTGAATCTGGAGAAACAATTTTGGATATAGATAATTGGTTATATGGTTAACAAACCAATTTTCTCAGATTTCCTATATTCACCTCCAGATGCACAGAAAGCGAGGTCAAACTTGGCAGTTTGGAAACTGTGCACATGTTGAACAGATTTGTTAATTAGCTCGTTGGGACCCACATGTGTGACGTGGTTTCAGTCTAACACATGGAAAGGTATTAAAACATTATTTTGGACAATCACCTCCCTCATTTTTCCCTAGAAGCGTGCTGAAATGTCGAAACCCCAAATTGGATATTCTCATGCTCTACTTGTACCAACTAGTTCAACTGACTTATGAAGAATTTCGGCGATGGAACCCTGTGAAAAATAAACTTAGAAAAAGTGTCATTAGTAAATCATGGGAAAATCATCTTTAATCATAGAAAATATAATAAGACTAACGAAAATCAACCATGAGGTGTAAGACGTGAATTGGCAACAAGTGATGGAATTATGTTGTGAAGTTAGTGTGATAATACATGAATATAGGTTATGAATGGTGGTATTTAATGATGAAAACATGGGAATATTTGAGGCCCAACATCCCCCCATGCCTGATGATTTGCATGTCGTCATGCAAACAAGGACTTTGCTTTATGACATTGTGACTTTGGGCAGGATTGGCTTTTGTGGAGCAACACTACGTGAAGATTTGAGGGTGTTGGTTCTTGTGGAGAAACACCATTCTAATTTGAATGTCATATATTTGATTTTGAGAGAAATATAAATTGTGAATAAACAATATATGTGGTAGGAAGAAATGATAAATGAGATGATAGGTGGCAATGGAAATGGTGGACGAGATGAGGTGGTGATGGAGATGGTAAAATAGTTGCTTGCATACTCAGCTTTTGTGAGGCCAATGCTTATGGATGGTTCCTTTATGAAAGGAGGCAATGAATTCATCTTCTATTGGATACATTCAACTAACAATATATTTTAGTGTAGGAGGGGAAGGTACTATGGTTACTACTTTGTTTACATCAACAAATATACTTTTCTTTTCATGATTATGACCTTATTAGAGTAGCATGAATTCTACTAGGAATGAGGAGTTTGCAAATAGAGGGTATATGGAAAACAAAATATATGGAATATTTGGTGGTTAATCATCAAATCTTTCTTAAATATATAATAATAAATTAAAGAATATTAAGACAACTTTACCTCAAGTTTTACCTTTACCGTGACGATAGTTGCAGGCTGAAGTAGAGGATGGAATGGATGGAGCCGATGCGACTGCTTATGTGACCTATTGAAGAAGGTGGAAGGCTGAATTAAAGAGCATAACGATGAACTGAAGTCCCCTTCTCCCCCATTCCTGAGGATTTGCATGTCCCCAAACACTGAGGAAAGGTGACTGCTACTTCAAATGACAATGGAAATGTTGATACAAAGAACCAAACTACTGCAAATCTGTTTTGAGATCACGAAACCATATAGTCTTCAACCACTACACACCCGTGTGCAGTCGTGCATATTTGAATAAATGGTGTCGATGTTTAACATAAGCAAGAACCATTGGATTATGGGCGATTGAGGAAGTGTTTAACTAATGTGAGATATCCCACCTTTGATGTCAATGGGAATCAAGGAACTAGGTACATTCTACTAGCCATGAATAGATTTTTAGAAGTCAAATGGATTGAAGAATTCAACCACTAAGAAACATCGATGTATTTCCTTAGTATATGACAAGGATACCTGCCATTAAGGCATGCAGGCTACTAGGTACCTTATCTAACCCTAACCTTGGTCTGAGATAATTTGTTGATGTTGATGGGACAAGGCTTGTTGGTAGGTGGGCCTTAAGGGATCCCACATCAACCAACTCAAGTACAAAGATAATGACTTGAAAGATACATGATTTGAAGAACTCGTACAAATTTACAAACTTTATTGGGAAATTTGCCCACCCGTTTCCTGGTTTTCAAGCAAAGTCCCTCTATAGTTGTGCCAGACAAGTTGGTTTTCACAAAAAGGACTTACTTTTCTCTTTACTATTTTCATTTATTTATTAAAATAGTAACTTTCCTACTATACTAAAGAAAATACGTACTCCTTCAAGTGAAAGAGAATTTCCAATGAAGCCATGTACAAATTAGGTACAAGGATATATTCATGCTCAGATTTAATATATATGGGTTAGGGTGTACAAGTGCATGAGAAATCATCAGCTTTGAAAGATGTGATACAAAGAGTATTGGAAGATGGGAGTCGTACTTTCAGTGGATTATGATTTGGAATCAATGCTTAATGTAATCTTGGTGGCATTGGCCCATTTCTTCATTTGGACCACTCTGAAAGTCCTCCTCATTCATGCAAGGCAAACATGGATAATTGGTCTCCATAATGCATACAAGGCTAGTTGCTGGGCTTGGTGAAAGTTCTTCGATCTTAGGTTCAGCTGGATGCTCCCCATCAAATTTGGTACATGATTTCTCAATATACTTAGTAGATAGGCAAGAGGAATCAAGGGAAATTTCCAAATCCTCTTTTGGCTGTGGAGAGATAGATAATTTCTTGAATGTGGTGAAGATGAATTCTTCATGAGAGGCAGATATCCCAACTACTACTAGGAGTTAAGAAAGTACTTTGAGGGGCATTCTTCAAGCTCTCTATCATTCTTTGAATTTCTCCTGTTGTTTACAATCCCTGTCTCGCAACATGGATTAGTACAAAAGGGTTCTTACAACACCTCAAAAATGTTTTATCTTTAAAGAGCTTTGAAATTTTAACCTAAATGAATTAAAAACTGCTAATTGCAATAAAACTCAAAAAACTTGCTTATTTGGACAACCAAAATTTGGAGAAACCCCAAAATAGTGGATGCGTGGCTATTCACTCACGTCTTACCATACTCTCTACCCTTTGATTTCCTTGTAACTAAGATCACACAAAAAAATTGTGAAAGAAACTAATCTCTAATCCTTTTTGCACCTCCTCGTCAATGGCACCAAAAATGTTGGGGAAATTATATGTGTTATAATTCCAAAATTAAATTGTCAATTTGGGGTCGTAAGACTTAGAGGCACAAGTGCAAGTAACTCAAGATGAGAGAATCTAACCTAAATTACAGTGCGACATCAATATATTGTTTTACTACTATAAAAGAACACTAATTATTGCTATAAAATAAATTCTTAAAAGAACACACCATACACTTGCTCAAAAATGAACACCTTTGATAGAAATTCTAACTTCAAAGATCTATTAAAAGAAACTCATTACAACTTAATCTATGAAAAACCTTCAATTCAAGACTCCTAATCTAAATGAAATAAATCATGAAAAAGAAAGCTCACTCTTCATAATAAGGAAAATCATAATCGAAATTGAAATGTAATTGAAAGCCAAATCAATCTGCATTAAACTGATATCTCTACTTGTGCAATCGAATTCACACTCGACTTGCTCTTACAAAGAAATTATTATGATATGAAAAACAAGAAGACTTCTAATTGAATGAATTCTAGAATTTTTAATTTCAAATCTACAAGACACAGTTTTAAGTACAGAATGATGCTAGATTTCACACAACAAATTACTCGATGAAATTCACACTTTGAATGTAAATCCTATGATCTAGATACGCTAAAGGACATGTTTCCAATTGTGGTGGTCCCTTGCCACTCCTGAAGCAAGCCTAAACTAACTCAATAAAAATTAAATTCAAAACACAGTCATAATGCTTACAAAGAATTTAGAGATGAAGCAAAATTCAATTAAGATTCAATTATTATTGCAACAGAGCTTCAATCCATCTTGTATTCCTTCCCTACATCTCTTCCTTTTAAAAAATTCAAAATCTTACAATACAAACCCTCACTGAGACATCTATAGTATTTACAAGGTGAATTAGCCATTTTCCTCAATTATCAAAAATTGAACAATCGTAACAAACTAACCCCAAACATATTGGCATATCTTCCTAACCATGGTGAAATTTGGAAAATTTTTTGGGGGGAACCTAACTTGTTATATTTTCAACACAAACCTCTCTTGGATTTGTCTAATTCAAATCTTGATCCTAGAAAATCATGCCCAAAGTTGGTTGTCTCACTTTTTCTGCAATATTCTAGATCTCTAGAAAAACAATCATTTTTTATAAAACTGCCTCGAAGACCAACTTATAAATTTTAGAAAAATTTGAATATGGAGAACTGGTTTGGATATAGATAATTGGTTATATGGTTAAAAAACCTATGTGCTCATAGTTCCCATATTCACCTCCAGCTACACATAAAGCAAGCTAAAACTTAGCCATTTGGAAACTGTGCACATTTTGAAAAGATTTCTTAATTAGATCCTAGGGACCCACATGTACCTGTGTGCTCATAGTTCCCATATTCACCTCAAGCTACACGTAAAGTGAGGTCAAACTTGGCCATTTGGAAACTGTGCCCATTTTGAGAAGATTTGTTAATTAGCTCCTAGGGACCCACATGTGCAACTTGGTTGCAATCCAACACATGGAAAGGTATTAAAACATTATTTTGGACAATAACCTCCCTTGGTTTTCCCTGGAAGCGTGCCGAAATGTTGAAACCCCAAATTGGATATTCCCGTACTCTACTTGTATCAACTAGTTCAATTGACCTGTGAAAAATTTCATGATGGAACCCTGTGATATATGAACTTACAAAAATTGTCATTAGTAAATCATGGAAAAATCATCTTTAATCATAGAAAATATAAGAAAACTAATGATAATGAACCATGAGGCGTACAAGGTGAATTAGCGACAAGTGATGGAATTATGGTGTGAAATGAGTGTAATAGTACATGAATATAGGTTATGAAAGGTGGTATCGAATGATGAAAACATGGGAATATTTGAGGCCCAGCAAGGTGTTACAAAAACATTGTCAATCCATGAAAATATCCATGCCAATGACTATAAATAACCAAGTAACCGCACGCATATACTATGCATCTAAATCTCAACAAGGAATCCAAACATGCAACCTGTTACCTACAATGCAATCCTGCTATAGTTGTTGATCCAAGTTTCTCTTTTTGATCCCTTGTTTTCCTCTACTTTCTCTTTGCTTCCCTTTCCTTTCTTTCTTTCTCTCTTCTCTTGGGGCTTTCTCTCTCTCTAAAATTGATCCAAATCCAAAATTAATGAAAATATGTGAATTGTTTATTTAATGCCTTTTTATCATTGATGTCTCCTTTTTCTTTAATTTTCCTCATTTTCTCTCTAATTTTCGTTGCATGCATATTTGTGCCTTTCCATCTTCCTTTTCTCCTCTTTTCCTTTATTTCTTATATTAAATTACCATTTATTTTTTGTTTTCCTTTTCTAATGCATTTTTCAATTTCCCTATTCCTTAATAAACCACAAGTGATGCCCACTATAATATTTGTCCACCATTCAACTTGGAATATGTGTCTGATGACCATCATCTTATTTTATTTACATGGAATCTTATTTTTATTTACATGGAAAGTTAACTCTGGGTCATTACACTATATTTCTATACATGTTTCTATGTTAACTTTAGAATGGGGTGTCCTCAAATGTATCAATAACTATTTATCGATTAATCCATTTATATTATCATTTGGAACTTGATATTGGGAAGATTTTTTATTTTATTTTTTTAATCCAACATGTTGGAAACATTGACCATTTTAATCAGTGATCCGGATTTAAACAGGAACGCAATAGATTATAGAGATAACCATAAATACAGAGATGCGATAACCATAAATAAAGAGATGCAGCGGAAATAATACTTCATTTCATTAATGGAAAATACCGAAATATGCTTACACCCAGAATTGGAAATAAACCAGCTAGGACGATGGTAGCTTATCTCTGAGAAGAGATGTGCGGCTACATGTCTCTGAACTGTTCCGAACTTGTGTTACAATGAGGCTCGAAGGCCTATTATTATTGAGAAACAATGGAAAACCCTTCACATTCCAAAACCGACCCTTAGAAGATGAAACGCCAAATTGTGGGCCCCGTTTTGGGTAAACTGGTACATCAATTTCCCGGGGTCGTAACTTTGGCATACGATCTCCGTTTGAACGCGTATGATAGCTCGTTAGAAAGATCTATCCGAGAACTACCGTTGTTGGAATGGGCAAGACGGTCCATGTTCCATGGACCCGTGTTGCCCCTGGATTCCCCAAAAAAACGTCGTTTAGGGCCTCAAAACGGCTCCGGAAGTTCAGGACCCGAAAAACTGCTAAAAATAGTAAGTTGTGCTATAATTAAGGAAACTAAAAATGCTAAAAGAGATAGTGATGGGGGTCCAGACGGACTTGGCAGGTGGCCACCAATATCCACCTGGATCAGTTCTCTTCTACTACATACACATGAAATAATTCTATCTCCTCTATGAATGTTGAGAGTGTTCTCTACTCTCCTCAACTGATTTTTCGTTCCCTACCTAATAGACCAATCATGTGTCATTTTCCAAGGTTCCATGCAATCAACCTATCTTGGGTAGCATAGCCCATTCCATTATTTTAATATATGTCCTACTTCCTTACTGTTAGAGCCAAAACTGCATGGGCCTATCCTTCCTCTTTTTAGTTAATTTATAGCATAATAAACTCATTTAAGCTTCTCAACCAACCCATGGATGATGTATTTAAATCAACTGATTCCTCTAGCAATCTCCCTCCCAAAGAAATTGAAATATGTGTCCCTTTCTCTCAGCCTTTTTAAATAATTATAATTATTTACAATGAGGTAATACTAACCAAGGGATTTTATAGTCCCATCCCCCTTGTGGGAACACCATCCTCGGTGTTCAATAACCATATACAAACAACAAATGCTTAAATACCAAGCACAACTAATATGGAGATTCATACATACAACTTTGTATAACATTTACAATGTATTTACATTTTCTTTACTCAACAAATAAGAAAGGATGTGTTTCTTACATCTGATTAACCACCTCCCACATGGCTTCCTTGGGCCCAAAGTGCCTCCACTACATCTTGAATTTCTTTATTGCTTGATTCTAAAGCATGAGCTACCTTCGATCCAATATGCATAGAGGTTCTTGTTATATGTATTTTGTCACATCTAGGCAAATGATGTCAAATCCAAATCTTTCGTTATCTGAGGAACTATTTTCATCAATATTAAAAAAATATGGAAGAAATACCTCTCCATAAAAAATAAGAATCTTGGATTACATACCTTGAAAACCCTATTTTTAAGACTTTTGCAGGTGTTGACATTATAACATATCACATCACACCTTAAATATCTAACATCTTGTGTCATTGTCGCAATTTTCCTTTTAAAAAAGTGCATCGTTTTTTGTGTGGGTAAAAAATAAAAAAAAAGCATGAGAAACTTCCATTCTAGAAGCCTCGTAGTGTTATCTACTCCAAATGGTGGGGGTTTGGCTTGCATCCCTCGTATATTGGATTTCATTCCTACCATAGTGGATCACATCGCTATAATAATGGATCTTAACTCCCATTTCTTATCCTTCACTCACCCTTTTTTGGCCTACAAATACAATGGTTTTTCATGATGAAGGGGTTGGTTTTTATACTTTTAAAGTATACTTTCAATCTACTAGAGTATCCGTTGAAGGATTTTGAATGTAAGGTTAGAATTGAGGACTTTTTGGAGGAAGCTATCAACATCAAGGCATTGGTTTTAATCTCTCTTTTTCCTTATTAATACAAAATATATTTCTTTCCCACATATGTTGTTTCATTTTGCAAATATTGTAATGGAATTCCTTGGCCATTCATTTAGAATATGTTGAAGATTTCATATATCAAATGCTTTGATTTGTTATTTGTTGGTGATATTGCAGGTTTTGGCTTTGAGGATCAAAGGCATAACGATAGCTACAACAAAAAGAGTACGAGTAAGGACAAACTTCAGATCACCACGTATGTCCAAGTTCACATTTTAAACAACATTCTAGGGAAAGTTTGTATTTTTTTTGTGTGTTTTTTTATATTGTTTGTTTTATGAACCTAGGGAGATCACTCTTTTCCACAAGAGCGATTAACCCATCAACAATTATGGTTGGAACTCTCCCTTTGGTTCTACCTATAACAAAAACAAACCAATTATATGATTAGCATTCTACATATATATTTTAAGAAATGAAACATGAAATACATGTTGAAATCTTATTGATGGAGGAAAGGTGAACCTTTAGGCCATTGGCCCTATCCTTTCAAGCAATTCAAACGGCCGACAAAATTGTGGTGCCAACTTGGCACATGACCAAATCATTAGGGAACCCCTCTTGGCTCTAACTTGTAGGTAAACATGTTCCCCAACATGGAACTCTTTTTGTACTCTATGTTAGTCCACATTGCTCTTCTGCCTATCTTGCACCACTTTTAAATTCCTTTTACCCATTATTGTATGCAAATTCTACAAGTGGAAATTACTCTTCCCACTTTCTTGGCTCGTGCATTATATACATTCTTAACATGTCCTCAAGAATTATGTTTGTTCTTTATTTTTTCCCATCAACTTGTGGATGGTAAGTTGTGCTAAATGCCAGCTCAATTCCCAATCCTACAAATAGTTCTCTCCAGAACTTTGAAGTGAACTTGGCATCTCTATTTGAGACAATCTTGTTGGGAACTCCATGCAGTCTCACAATTTCCTTTACGAAAGTTTGAGCTACCACACTTGTCGAATTTCTATACTTAAAAGCTACGAAGTGAGCCACTCTCTCAACTTGTCAACCACTACCATGATTGCATCATGTTGTATAGAACTATTTGGAAGCCCTATAATAAAGTCCATATAAATTGTTTCCCACTTTCATTTTAGGATGGGAATATGTTGCAATGCTAGTTGGGTGCTTTCACTTAGCTTTCACCTATTGGTATCCTATGCATTTGGAGACGAAACCATTCACATCCATTTTCAAGTTGGGACAATAGTAAAATTTTGTGATGGCTATAAGAGTCTTTTGATAACCTTGGTGACTAGAATATGGCTTTGTATGAAATTACTTCAATGTCACCTTCTTTAGATTTACCTCATTTGGCCATAGATTATATTCTTGAATCTGGTCAACCCATTATCCATGAGGAAATATTTCTTGTCTTCATCACCCTCATACTCTTACTACAATTTCCCCTTAACTCCTAATATTTTTCATCTTGCTACCCTGCATTGTTTATCCTTTCTTCAAGATAAGCTCCATATGAAATTATGGTTGCTATATGATTTATTTGTACCCTCTTTCTGAGCGAATCAACCACTCGGTTCTCTTTTCCTTTTATATACTTGATTTTGAAATCAAATTCACCAAGTGTGGCCATACATATAGCTTGCATTTCATTTAACTTAGGTTGATCAAACAAATATTGCATCCCTCCATTGCCATTCAATAGAGTAAACATTTTTCCGTGAAGGTAGTGCCTCCATAGCTTCAATGCATGGATAAAGGAAACCAATTACAAGTCATGAGTTACATAGTTTTTCTCACATTCATTTAATTTCCAAGATTCAAAAATAACCAGTTGGCTTTCTTGCATTAGAAATCCGCCATGTCCCTCCTTGCAGGAACCTGTGCAAACCACAAAATCCTTTCATGGGTTTGCAATTTTTAGTACTAGTGCATTGGCTAGCTGCTACTTCAGTTTATCAAATCTTGTTGTATAGTAAGTTGTCCATTCAAACTTCTTCTCATTATTTTGTAATGCAGTAAACATGTATCCAATATTAGATAAATTCTTGATGAATCTCCTATAATAGCATGCCAGTCCCATAAATGACCTAACTTTAGCCACATGCTTAGGGGTTTTCCATTCCATGATGGCCTTAACCTTTTCTCGATCAAATGTCACTCCCTCTTTTGAGACAATGTGTCCCAAATAATGGATCTATGATTGGAAGAAATCACATTTACTAAAATTTGAATAAAGATTATGTTCTCTTATCAATTGCAGTACTGTAACCAAATGCTCTTCATGTTCTTCCTTTTTCTTTGAAGAGACTGAAATGTCATCAACAAAAACCACTAGAAATTTTTCCAAGTAAGGGAACAACACACTATTCACCAAGTACATGAAAGTGCAGGGGAATTAATAAGCCCAAAGGGAACTACCATAAACTTGTAATTCCCATACCTGATTTTAAATGTTGTTTTATGGATATCCTCATCCTTAATGTGAACTTGATGATATCCTCATCTCATACTAATCTTGGAGAAGATTTTTTCTCCCCTTAACTGATCGAATAGATCATCAATTATTGGCAAGGGATACTTGTTCTTGATGGTCACCTTGTTCATTTTTCTATAGTCAAGGCATAGCCTAATTGTGCTGTCCTTCTTCTTCACAAATAAAATTGTTGCTCCCCATGGAGACACACTTGGCCCTATGTAGCCCTTTTCCAACATCTCATTGAGTTGTAGCTTTAGCTCAACTAATTCTAGAGTGCTCGTCCTATATGGAGCCTTGGATGTTGGAGTTTCTCCTAGCATTAATTCAGTAGAGAAATACATTTCTCTATGATGAGGCAAACCTGACATCTCCTTAGGAAAGACACATGAAAATTGTTTTAAAACAAGATATTTCCTCAAAACATCACTGTTGCCATTCCCAATGTTGCAGTTAGCTTCAACAATGTTAGATATTTTTACAAAAAATAAAAGACATCCCTTTCTGTGGCTTCACTTGGCTTGCATAGCCAAAACTAATCTCACAAAAGTAGGTTTTAGTTTTTCCTACAATATTTTATACTATTCGGCTTCATTTAAGAATTCAATATTATTCTCATTACCTTGGTGTGATGCGTATACAACCATTCAATCCCCAAAAATGTGTCATATGCTTTGAGTAGTAGCACATTAAAGTTGGTGATAGTCAACATGCCATTTAGCTCAATTGGGCATGACCTTACTACATGTTCAACTCTACTTCTCATCCTCGTGGCCAAATGAACTAGCCAGAATCAATATGCGCTTCCTTTTCCAGTGAACATTTTTCAATAATAGTGGGATTGATATAACTGAAATTTTAACCTAGGTCAATCAAAACTAAAATATTTTAGTCATGCCTTCCGTTTCTATAATTGTTTCCCGATGATTAGCTTGATGATTATCCACTAATGCATAAATTCTAGGTATATTTTTTGCCACTTCTTTGACTATTTGTTGTTGCTATGACAACGACCTTCCAAATATTTTTCCTAAATCAATTTTGGAACCTACATTAACTATCGTTTAAAGCCCCTTACTATCATCACATTGTTTGTTTTGTGATTCTTATATTTTATCCTAGTGTCACATCCTCCTAAGTCAATATTTCCTAAGTACCATCACCTAATCCTTTGAAGTGTTTGTGTCATCTTTTCCATGGTTACGTGAACTCATATATTTTTCTTCATGCACACACTGAGAAACGCAGTCAAAATCACACAAAAGCAAACAAAATCATGAAAAATCACTTAGAAAGGTAAAATCACACTTAAAGTTGACGAAGACATTCTCTTGTGTTGAGCGCACTACTTTGGTTGAAAATGTGCTCCCTCCTTCAGCGGAATCTGTAATGTTGAAGACATACACCCCTCTTCAGTGCATTCCTTCATGTCGAAGGAATGAACCCTTCTTGGATGCATGCATGAGCTTCTTGTTGCATGTGGCCACACTCCTAGAAAATAAGAGTCCACATGGCTTCCCTTAACTAACCCTTTCACTGGTTGAAAAGTAGTGATCAAGCATGAAAATTTATTGCATCTAATCTCTAGTAAGTTAACCTAGATAATCACTCATTTTCATAATAATTCTCATCTAGGTTGGGTGCACAACAATGATTCAAGAAAATCTTCATCAACCTACGTTACAGGTAAGTTTTTCATGTTGAATTCATTCATTTCCATTCATGATTTCACCGTCGATTTTGTTGTTCTTGTTGGTGCATCTGTGTTTCTTAGTTTATTTTGTTGATGTTTCTATTCAATCTTGCTTCTGAAATTCTTAATTTTATGTCACATGTTGAAACTTTGCATATTCTTCAACATTCCACATTCTCACCATGATTGCGGCAACATCCATAAGAGCTTATAGATCCTTATTTTTCTCATTTTCACCATGAAAGCTTGTTGAGGCTTTTCCTTGAGCCATCCTCATGCAGAGCACGCTTTTGGAGCTCAAAGCCCGATCAACCTTGAAAACTATGCCCATAATGGCCAATTTTCCCTCTTGAGCACACTCCTTCATCATAAAGAATTTCACCCTTCCTTGAGTGCGTCAACGTACATCAAAGGCTCAAAAGATTTCCCTTCGCCCGTTCGGCATGCACCTATGCGCCCTCCTTGCTCTTAAGCACATGAGCACACCAAGAAGGCTTGAATACCTCACAACGTCATCCTTTGTCCCTTTAGAGTGTTCCAATATGCCCTCTCTCTCCCCTTAAGCACATGAACACATTCTGAAGGCCTGAAGGCTTAACAACTCATTCCTTTGTCCCTTCAAGTGCACCGTTGTGGTTTCCCTTCCCTTACTTGAGTGCATGAGTGCATTGTAAAGCCCTAAATGACCCGTAATGTTTCTTCATGCTTTCAAAGTGCACCCTCCTTATTTGCATGCTTATTTTCTCATGCACGCAAGTGTTTTTTTTTTATGTCATTCATAGATTTACATGATCAGTTACATTTGATGGATCTTTGAATGTGCTTTGCTGAAGATATTGATACATAGTTAGGTTGCATTAAGTTAATCTTGTCATTATGAGTGTGCTTCCACAAGCAAGTGTTCGAGCTACAAGTATTTTCACCCTTTCATCATCTGTCAAAGCCATGCCTCCCTGTAAAGTGACCTCCAAAGAAGTCTCTGAAGCAAGCACTGAGGAACCTATTGAATTTATCAAGCCAACCATTCCCATTTATACAAACACGCAGTGATTTATTGATAAGTATATTGAGGTCACATGGAGTGGTATATACAACACATTCAAGTAGAAAAAGTTTCCTAAGATGTTAGAGGACTTGGAAGTGTACATCAACATCAAGAAGTCTAGCATGCATAGGATCGCATGCAAATTCTTTGTCATCCCTGGTGCGTAAGTGATTGAGTGGATCATTACACATATGGATGACTCTCATCTTGTGTTTCATAGTGAAAGTGGTGGTCATATCACGACCTATTATGGAGAAGACATTCAGACGTACTACAATATGCTCAGGCCCATAGAATATGTAAAGTGAAGACTTCTACATTCAGTGGGTTGAACTCAACACAAGTGACATTATCAAATCATGGGGTTGAAAGCCAGTTAAGTTTTTCCATTGCCCATCTGTAATGTATCTAGCCAAGATTCTCATAGATGTTTACCAGTATCAAATTTCCCTGTATTTTTGGTTGCATGGGTAGAAGAATATTGAGGTGTTTGAGGAGAATTTGATATATATGCTCAATACAGTGGTCACCCAGGGGGAAGCTTTCAATTGGGAAGATATATTGTCATTTGAATTGCAGCGTCATGTGGGGCAAGGAAAAGCATCTTTGAGAGTGAACCAGGCACTAGAATTATACATGTATGCATTTCTTTTAGATGGAATTTGTGAATATTATGCATTGCCATGAATACATTAGAATAGGACCCTTCAGGAGAATTTCCCAGTTTACTTTCATTGTAGAGTGTTATCAAAATCAAACTGCATAGGTGCATATGAAATATTACCCTAACACTTCTTTGTAGTTATATTTCAAATGATATTCAAGAGCGATCCTCCTTGCATGATTGATCAGGTGAAGCAGTCACTACAAGATATTACAAATTGGTTTGCAGTACTTGAGGGTACATACATCATATGTTTCGGTTGTCAGATATCCCCTCCTATCATGCTATGATATGTGAACAATAAGGTGGTCATGCAGGAAGTAGAAAATCAATTGGATAAGCGACTATTAGGATTTCTTTATAGGAAGAAGAAAGCCCCTTGGCCCACCTTCCCTTTGATGATTGGATTATATGATTTAAAGAGCTACAAGGTGACAATGAAAGAAATACAGGAGCTGGATTGCATGCACTTTGCCACAAAATACTTTCATGGATATGATACTAGGAGAGTGTGCATACAACATTGTGAAAGGATCGATTTCAATATGAGGTCCTCATCATAGACCATAGAAAAGGATGAGAAGGTGAATAACTAGTATAATGTAGTTAGGAAGACGCATCCCACAAGGGGGACTAGTTCACCCCAAGATCCACTAGCTTAAGTTACTCAAGTCCAAGAGGAAGAACAAATATCTCCTCAAGCCAAGAAAGTAGCTTCTAAGAAAAGGATCAGACATGATTCAACAGGCGAGAGTAGCGAGAAGTGGAATGTTTATCCTCTAAACATAGGATCTATTCATCTAGAACAAGAGGGGAGAGAAGTAGAATAAGAAGAGGAGACAAGGCAATAGGATCAGTTGCTTCATAAGAAATGAGAAGAAGAAGAGGAGAGGAGAAGGAGAGAAGAGGAAAAACAAAGGCATTCCCGAGAGGAAGAAGCATCATAGAGGCTAGAATAAGAACAATTGACCTAAGAGATAGAAGAGGAAGAGTTGGAGGAAGATAATACCATCCAACCTATGGATGATGAACCAAGTTCTCCAGAAGAACCAACTCTCATAGGTGGTCATCTTCCATTTGGAGAAATGGGAATCACACCTCCACTAGAAAACAAACTCATGGTTGTATGCAGTGTCATGTTTGATCAACCTAAGAAGAGGATCATGCAACAGAGGTGCAAATACTTCCAAAACGATCCTCAAAATCCAGTCTCAGTTTCTACAAATGATAAATGCCAATACAAGAAGGAATCCTAGAGAAATCATGGTGACGAATGTTTCTTTTGCTACAACAATAGAGGATAAGTCCGAATATCTATTGAGTGAGAATGCTAGACTAAGAAAAGAACTTATTGTAGTGAAGCAACAAGCAAAACATCTTGCGGAGGAGAATAAAAAATTATCATCATAGTGTTTCAACACCATAGAATGGAAGTCAATCATGCAAGAGGAAATGGGGCCAATGGAGGACACCATGGCATGGTTATATGACGAGATGATACTTCTACATTATGTGGTGGCTCCTCTCATTGGCATTTAGAATAAATCACAAGAGGTGGTAAAACACCTAAAAATAACAAACACAACAGTTGACCAACTTCAAGAGTGGGCTTCCAAGTATCCAGATGCTCTGCAACATTTGGAAAAGAAAGATAAGATTGTCATAGATATAGGCAGAGTTCAGTTGAGACTCCACCATCATAATTACATGTCCCTTGGAGAACAATCCATTAGTATTGTTTCTTCCTACAATTGACTGCATAATGGTTTCGAGTCTCTAAAACAAAAACATGGAATTCTTGCCCTAGGATGACTTAAAGCAATCAAAGGCAGAGAGATCATATTCTAGGAGATCTAATAATATATTGAACAAATCAAGCAAGAAACATAACAAGAAGGATTGGAGGTCACCAGAGACATTATTCTGCAATACACCATCACACCAGTCGAAGCTCATATGAAATTTTCATGCATATGGAATAATGTACAGTCAATCTCCAAGACTATAATGATGAAGGCACTGGAATTGAAGATGTGGTGTGTAGGGGACTTGCCAATTATTATCAAAGCCATCTCAATAGAGTTTAGAGCATGGAACACTTACATCACAGATGAGCGCCATGAGGAAGAAAATGATTTATAAATCTGATGAGACTTTGTCGCATTATCAATTTTGTCTTATATAGCCACTGTCTCATATGTAATTTTCTTATGTAATAAATGGTATGTAGTGAAGTCCAAGAGACAAATGTGGAACATAAATAGCCACATATGGAATATAATAAGTCATGTATAGAATATGAAAAGTCATAGGAGTTGAAGAAGCATGAGGAAGTTCAAATGTCATTATTATTTGTAATAAATATCTCTTCATAACTCAAGCTAAGGACTTGGATTCTTGGAGTCTTGCCTTAAATTCTCTTGTAGTACATAAGAGATAGATCATTCTTTGGAGAATTAAGTTGTGGCTTCACATTCCACTACTGGATATAGTTTTTCATTCATGTAATAGTGTACTTGGGACCTTTCACTCTTAATCAGAAGCTCTATGAGCCAACACTTCTTTATACATGTATAATAGATATAATAGGAGTATTCTTGTTATGTTTATGATATATTTTGCTTTAATTACATACGAAGTAAATGAACTAATTCATTGCTTAGCAATGGTTGTTATTAAATGAGTGTTATTATGCTTTAATTATTGTCATTTATTATGTGGACTAATCTATAGGAATTCAATGAGTCTCTCTCTTCCTTCCCAGGCCCCCTTTTAGGATAGTACTACTATTTTCTAGCTAGAGGCTCGTTTCCCTTTTATCAGTCATGGATGTTCCCTCGTGAACCTTATATTGGGTGTCTCACAAATCCTACATGCTTTCTGCCTAAAGAGGTGTTGCAATCTCTTTTGTGTGTGTAACCAAGGCATACCTTTCAAACCTTTCCAATAGTGGCTAGACCGTATGGCTAGATGGGACTCCTACACCAAACGGTCTGAGGTCTAATTGGGAATTCACATCGAAGAGATCCCCTTACATATTAGTGGCATCCGACATTGTCTCTACTTCTTGTGTGTTGTATAGTCTTGGGCCAATGTGCTTGTGTTGTGGGTAATCTTTTCTTAGGTGATTCCCTCGACAACTACAACACTTATATGGACCATTCTCATAACTCTTGGCTTCTTCTTCAGTAAAGAGACCTCAACTGGTAGTGTTGGAACTCTATTGATGTTCTTTATTCACATGAGTCATACTCATCCCCTTGGTTGATTTATGCCTTTTTCCTCTAAACTTGGCATTGCTTTTAAATTTCTAGTCTACTTTATACTCATGCCTATTCCTAGACTCCTCATATCCATGATTCAGTTTTCAAATTGCATCCTCTAACATCTTGGGCTCATTTATCTCATTTCTATACTTGAAGGATTGTGGAACTCCATTGGCATACCTATGAATCTTTGATTTTTCTTCCTTAAGGTAGGGAACATACCTTAGCATCTGTAGGAATTCGGTGGTATACTCCTCATTTGACATCTGCCCCGATATAAGCTCATAGAACTCCTTAGCCTTGTTGTCAAAGTATCCTCGGATAGATACCTTCTCTTGAAATATTCCTCAAATTCCTTCCATGACATCTCTTCTTCTTTAATTCCCTTCACAGTTTTCAAATCTTTCCACCAAATATCAACCTTACCTTTTAGACTGAAAGCAACTACCTTTGCTTTCATGTTATATGAATAGATATGAATCCTTAAGAACTTATTTAACCCAAGGAGCCACACCTCAACATATTCTGATTTTTGCATTTCATCATCAAATGTAGGAGGCTTGGCCTTCTTAAACTCCTCTGGTACATATTCTCTCTCCTTTATTTTTACATGATGACGATGATAGTGATGATATCATGTGGCCTCCTATGAATTTTCTCATGTTGTTGTTCATGGGTGCTTAAATCCCTTTCAGGAGTACTTAGCAAAGTGCCCCCTTTCATAGTGTCTTCACTTGAATATGAGTGCCTCTTTCTAGAGCTACTCTCATTTGCTCCATTACTTCTTTCTTATTGTCCCAAATGACTTTACCTATCTTTATGACTAGTTACCAACCCATGTTGCCTCTTCCATTATATGTTTGACAAGCTTTACATTATGATTGAATTGATTTATACTTGTCTTGTGCTTTGATAAACCTCTCATTGTAAGCCTTACAACTCCTTATTTCATCTCTTAATTTCCTCAGTGTATCCATCCAATCAGGAGGTTTTGCCTTCCCTTGCTCTCTGACTGATATTTCCTCTTCATCTCCTTACTTCTTCATATCCATGTTGTGATTGATGAGACCTATACCACACCATTGTACCATTCATTCCTTGGTTCTTCATTTCTATATTGTACCATCATTTGTTTTTCATGGAGTCTTTATGGTGATTGCCCACTAGATTAAATGAAAAATGGGGCGATAAGAGAGAGTACAAAAGTGATTTATTTTTTTTATGGTGATTGCCCACCATATTAAATGAAAAAACGGGTGATAAGAGTGAGTCCCAAAGTGAATATTTTTTATGGTGAGTGCCCATCATATTAAATAAAAAATGGGGTGGTAAGAGTGAGTCCAAAAGCTTTTGTAATTGCCATTCTAGGTCTCATGGAAGTTGACTTGATGAGCTACTAAAGCGTTATGGTCATGTTGTCAATTTACTTTTTGGATGGGATATGTTCGAAAAAAGGTTTGTGTTATCTTGGGCTTTGCATTGAAGAGTAACGTATTATACTATTCAAGAATTTTGTAACTAAGAGATATATATATATTGAAGAGAGAAATGCATTATATTATTTAAAAAATTTATAATTGAAAAAATTATTTTGTTATTTTTTGTGTTAGGTTGGTTTTTTTTTTAATAGATTTTTTACGAAAATTAAAAATAATATAAAAAAATTAAGTTATTTGGAGTATAAATAGTATGGTATTTTATATTTTATTTAATAAGAGTTATTTGGGTGGGAAGTTATTGTATAATAGTTATTGAGGAATTAGATTTATGTTAGAGTTAAAGTTGAGTGTGGAATGAAGGAAAGTCTAATTAAGTTGAATTTGAAGTCAAGATGGGATTTTAAGTAGAAGTTAAGTTGAAAGTTTTAGAAAAAGTAAAGTCTAAGTTAAATTAGCATTATTAAAATTGTTAAAGTCATAGGTAAGTCATGTCAACAATAATAGCACATCAATTAAGTTTTTTAGATCAAACTTCTAGATGTTTTGTTGGACATTAATCAACTCCAACAAGAAAGATATTTCAATGCCTGTAAGTGTAGGTGAATAAATAATATTATAGTGTATGAAAGAAGATGGAAATAAAAAGAAGAAGGTTTATGAAGAGAGAAGATGACAAAGGAAAGTACAAGCAACAAGAACAAAAGATGATAAAACAAGATGGACTCATATGCATGAACAAATCAAACAAAAGGTGCCATGAGAAGAAAAAAAGCAACAAAAGGAAAGTGCAAAAAAATGGAGAAGCAAAAGAAGAAAGAAAGAGTGAAAATGAAAAAAATAAAACAATGTAAGAATAAAGGAATATTGTGTGTTCAAAAAGTTGATATTTAAAAGTAGTGAATCCATGAAAAATGGCATTCATGAGGAGTTTCATGGTCCTTTCCAAAAAGGTTTTTTTCTATGATTGAAAAAAATGGTCTTGGTCCTAAATAGTTAAAAATGTGAGAGAAAAACAATTATAAAAAGGTATAAAAACATGCAAAAATAAATGACATGTGAATTATCCCTTAACATACTTATAAAAAAACAACCAAAAAATATTATTTAGTCCTTTGACCAAACCCATCCACGTTGAGGTTCAAATCCATTGAGGCAAAGCCATTATGTCCATATGAGTGACTTCCAAAGAGAGGTTTTTGAAATGGGTTGGAGCATCCATGGCTTGTTGGTTGAGAGTGGAGGTCATAGAAACGGTAAGGTGAGAGGATGGTGGCATAAATGTTGGGATAACAATAATGGATAAATTCACTTACTATTATAATGGAGTTGAAACTATATTTTTTATTGCATGTAAATGGGCATATCATTGTAAGACCTAGTTAGGTATGCATTACCCCTAGATAAATATTAGTAAAGTCTAGATCTATACCGAGGTGATAAGGGAGGGCATGTTCAACTCTTGGATACCCTGGTTATAAACTTTGAGGGGGATAGGGATTTGAGGTGAGTGGTGAAGGCTTACTTCAATGGTTTGAATGAATTTGGTCAAAGGAAACCCCAAGTGAAGTTTAAAGGGGGGAATGTTAGGATAAACCTGACTAAGTGAAAGAGTCAAAGTTGTTAAATCAATAGTGGTGGTTTCAGGAACATGTTATTGGTAACATGGTATTGAGCCTATTGGTAACATGTAATGAAGCCTCTAAAAGGCTCGAGGATACTCTATTATAATGTCCCTAGAGGTGGGTTGGGAAGGCTCACATGGTCAGCTTGGTTGGGTTTGGTCAAAGGACTAGAGAATTTTTTTGGTTGGTTTTTCCCATAAGAGTTTTACAAGATAATTCATGTGTAATTTATGTTTGCATTTTTTTAAATTTTTTGTAATTGTTTTTAGGACCAAAATTATTTTCTTTCCATCATCAGAAAAAACTATTCAAAAATGACGATTAAAATTATTAAGAATGTCATTTTTCATGCATTCAATGCTTTTAATCTCAAATGTTGAACATATAGTATTCCTTTTTTATTACATTGTTTCTTATTTTTTGCATTTCCAATGTATTTCTTTCATATTTTGCTTCTTTATTTTTTCTTCTTCTTTGTTGTTGCTTCATTCCATTAATTTATCTTTTAAAAGCTTCATTACATGTAATAGATAGGCTCAATACCACGAGTCACGAATAATGTGTGCCTAAAACCACCATGATTGACTTAACAACTTTAACTCTTTTCCTAAGTCAATTATAACCTAACATTTGACCCTTTAGAGTTGACTTGGTGTTTCCCTGACCAAACCCATTCAAACTAACCAAATGAGCCTTCACCACTCACCTTGAAGCCTTCAACACACACCTTCAACCCTACCCATGTCAAAGCATATAACTAGGGTTATGAAGTATTATGTAAATTGTGAGAGATTAAAGGTTAAAATCTGTCATGGGTTTTTACCCCACAAAATTAATAATAATTTACTTATTATTGTTATCTTGTTACTGTTCCACCATCCTCACACATTATTATTGTTTTGACCTCAACTCAAGACCAACAGGCCATTGATGCTCCAACACATTTAAAAAACCTCTCTCTAGAAGTCACTCAAGTGGACATAATAGCTCCACCTCAATGAATTCAAACCTTCACACACAAAGATCCACCATGGTAGTGCATTCAAACCACTTTGCATTCATATACATAGTTGTTATGTTTATACTATGAATAGTCATGACATAATTTCCTAACTCTTGGAGTTTACACATATAAGGGATCTCCTCCTCGTTATGCAAACTTCCAATTTTTTTCGAGAGGATACCACTCTCAATGTGTCATTTAATTGTTTTTCATCCATCCTGCAAACCACCCTTTCTTTCCATCCCAATTGTGATCAAGCAAACACATTCCTTCTCACCATTCCATCAACAAAAGAATTGTGTCTCTTTTTTTTTTTATTTCCTTTCGAATTAATGACATCCATCCCTTCTACATCACTTCGCATGTCCTTTAAATTATTTTCATGCAACAGAAGCTTTCACCACTTTAAACAAAAAATGAACCATTAGATGGATGTTTGACAACTAGTAGTGATGAAATTCCTTGAATCCACTTGTTAGCTAATGAAACATCTCATTAAATCAAAGTATTTCCTCTATAGATGATGGTCGAGAGCACTGGGTAGGAAAATCAAGTGCCATTTTTGCATGGGTAATTCTCCATCCCAATAACTTCATTTTCTCCAAGACTTCTTTGTATGCATATTGCATCCATGTAATGTCTATGTGTAGAAGACCATCCCACATGCTAGGTCATCATTAACAACAATTTTTTAGTTCCTCTTACAAGGAAATGGTCTAGAACATAATCAAACTCCATGAAAACCATGATATTCATATTTGCAACCAAATAACAAATACATCATTCGTGCCTCTTGCTAGAGATTCTGGGAAACTAGACTCTCATCCCAAATTTAAGAACTGAAAATGTGAGAGAAAAATAATTTTAGAAAATTGTAACAATATGTAAACATAAATCACACATGATTTATCTAAGAAAACCCTTACAAGAAAAACTAGTGGAAGAATAAATTGTTTAGTCCCTTGATCAAACCTGACCTAGCCACCGAAGTGATCCTTCACCATGCGGTTTCATCGGGGGAGTAATACCATACCACATGCATTCATTTTTTTGGCACTTCAAATTTTCCTTTCAAAAAGAAAATAATAAAGTTCCTTTATTAAAAAGTTTTTCTTTCTCACCTACAAAATCAAAAACTTTCTGTAGCTTGGACAAGTTTTTGCAGCTTGGACAAGTTTCTGTAGCTACGACAAGCTTTTGCAGCCTGATAATTTTTCATCTTACAATGACACTTGGTGATTTGGATTAAAGTACAACTGACAAAGGAAAGTACCTGCAGGAGATCTCAAAACAACAAACAAGGTTAGAAAAAGTGGATCAAAGGTATGTGCTACTTTAATTTGGCAATAGGGATTGATATATTGCATATATGACTAAGAAGACATAGTAATACGGAAGATTCAAATGAAACCATTATAACTTAAGGGTGATGGCCGCCTAACAAAATGTCATAGTCCACCACTTAAAAATTCATGTCACGTCGTCATTCCAAATATTTCAAACTAATTACTAAATCATCATTTTAAATGCACCTAATGGTCCTATTCATTCCTATAGCCCTTATTATAATCCACTTGTTCTTACACTCCTCTGAATTTTCATAGCCACTCCATCCTTCCGCCACTTAGCAAAACCATACCAACACAATTCTCCTTTCAAGATAACCAGTCCTTGAGGCAAAGAATCCTCCATAATGGGGATAATTGTTCGAATTGAGCTAGCAGGGAAGAAATTCCTAGAGGGATACCCTCAGACCAAGGATTTGTTGCAAAAGAAACAATGGTTGCAGTTTTCACAGGGAAGTGACCAAGACATTTGCACACTCATTTGATGGAACTGAAGCCGAAATAGGAAACATTAAGATCACCATAAAAAAAATCCATGATATCAGAGGCTGCAGAATTACCAAGGAGCGAGGGAAAATGATTCAAGAATAGGAGAATTAATGGAGAGGATTGGAAGGTCTTCCTCAAAAATCCAAATATGGACACCACTGTCTTCAGGAAAGGTATTCCCAGCACAACTCTTAAGAGAAAATGGAGAAATTTATTGCTTATACTTCAAAAATTTGTCACATGTGAGGGTAGCTTTAGGTATATGTATTTTTACCATGTTAGGATGATGATGCATTTTCTTGAAGATCACCATATGAACCTTCCTTATTTTCTCTTAAATAGTCCCAAGAAAATGTCTATAAACATTCAAAAGAAAATTCAGTGTATAGAAAACACCATGTATCATCATGGCCTGATAAATATATTAGTTGAGTTCCATCTTCGGAGTATAGAGGATAACTGGGAGAGTTTCCTAGTTAGGAACCATTTTGAAGAAAGATCCCCAGAAAAATCCAGTACCAGTAGGACCCTTAGAGGAAGGAAGAGAACCATAGAAGGGGTGAAAGAGAAAGAACCCTAGACTCACCCAGAATTATCAGAAGAAGAGTTGCCCATAGTAGACATATTACAGAGAATAAAGAAAGGGAATCTTAAAAGGAAGAAAGTTAGAAAAAGAGAAAAGGAAATACCACAAACCAGGACCCTTCCTCAAGAAGAAAACTTAGAAACTAAAAGAAAGAGGGTTCAGGGATTACAAACCTTAGGACTAAGAAGGAGCTCAAGGTTGAGCATAGTCCAATAGACAATCTCGAAAGCCACAAAGTACATTGATCTCGAGGAAAATGAGCCAACTGAGAATGAGCCAACTAAGAATGAGCCAACTGAAAACCCTGAAAGTCCTCCAAAAGGGTCACTAGAATTATCACCAAGGGTATCACCACCACCTTGCAACTCACCTCTGAGAAGCCCAGTGCATAGTCCAGGTATTGACCCTGTATAGCAGGAGATATATGACTATATAGAGTCATTGGAAAGAAAAGAGACAACAACCAAGGAAGTAATTGAGAATCCTGGAGAAGGGAGAAACTGGTTAAATGAACCACAAGAACACTTAGCCACAAACATTTTAAAGTAGGATATTTTTGAATTAGAAACATTAAACGGGTATCTCAAGAATGACAATCAAGCATTGAAGGCACAAAGTGAGATCCAAATTGCAAAAAGTGACAATCTCATCCTTCATTTGAGCTTGTGGTATAAAAAGAAAAAAAAGTTGAAGGAAAACACGATAATGTAAAGAGAGATTATCATCTTAAAATACAAAATTCTCATGAGAAAACCTAGGATGCCAGTAGCTTCCAAAAAGAAGAAAATAGTGAAACTTGGAGGTGATGAACAGAAGACACAAGTGACTGACAAGGATGAAGTGTATGAGGACATACAAAACCTCCAGCCTGGGGGAATGTAGAGTCCAAAGATTGTCTTACCATGACACCCCTTTTTGCCTATGTTTCCTCCCTCTTCCTACATTTACCACCTAAATAGTGCCATATCCACCAGGTTTTGATAAAGGTAAGCAATAATATGTCTTCTTCTTCATGTTTGACTATATACCCTATTGTTTTGTTAAAGAATGCAATTGGCTATAAAATTGGTCCATTTCCACAGGTAATCCAGATTTATGCAGATGTCTCCATTCTTTGCAAGGTTTAGAAGCTCCAATTCAATGAAAAAGTATACGAATGGATAAGGAATGGTCCCCTCATGGATCCCTTCCTATCCCTCTTAACCATTTCATCAAGATGAGCGCAAGATATCATGGTCAAACCCCAAGTCAACCACAGGATTGTCTCCGAAATGAAATTCAAGTTTCATCAAAACCTTATCGATCTGCTTTTGGAATAGCAAATCGAAGTTTTAGCAATATAGTTACTTAGAATAAATATATCTAGGCTTAAATTACTCATGACTGATATGCCAAAGACTTGTTATTAAAACTATGGTCGCACTATGATTTGGTGTGCGCCGGATGATGTAATTTTGAGACAGTTTGTTAAATTTTGTTTACAAGAAATATAACTGGTTTTGTGTGTGTATGCATTGCATTGATTGAAGATTATGGACTGATCTGTGGAGGGTCCCTACGACAGTGACAAGTATTTAACCAAATGCAATTAGATTTATTTTCATTCCTTTGAATACTCTATTTTTGTGTGAGAAATGAAGTATGATGAGTTCACCAGTGAATCGTTATATGCATAAGTACTTTCATCTACTTTATACCTAGATTAATTTCCTATTTGAATTTCTTTCTACCTAGTACAACATGGTTCTTTCATTTTCTTTTTATTTAGAATAGTCTAATTGTGTTTACCACATAAGCATAGATGTTGTTTAGAATATCTTGTTTGAATAAGATTGAGTAAGTAAAAGTGTGAGAGCCTTCTTCTTAACAATTGAATTCAGATAATACTTCTTTTCAGTTTGATAGAATACATTTCTCTTGCACTTAGTGAATTAGAGCTGCAGCCTAAAGACTCAAGACAAAAATCCCAAAATAATCTAACACAAGTAGAAGTTAGAATCACTCTCATTTCATCCATAAACTAATCCAATAAGGGATAACTCTTAAGAAATTAGTTGATAAGTTTAGGGATTGAGACATTAATATAATCAACGACATGATCTCCATATTAATCTTAAGTTTAGACCCTAACAGGAACATAACGACATAAGGAATAACTTCTAGCACATATAGTGCACCTGTACTTCATTAGTCCATGCACCCTGGTTGAAAATTTATGATTGACAATTTAAAGACTTAAATTGACCAAAAAAGTGGCCCACCATGCCACAACATCCTAGAAAAGGAATCCCTGAGAGGATCAGGCCATGCCTCTGCTCGGAACTTCTGGGGTACCAAACCTCTGGGGTACATCTGACGGTCATAAACAGTAGCCAATTAATGACCCAGGTCCCTCCTTGGTTAAGTGCTGGATCACCACGCTCGTTCACATGGTCGAAGGGGGATTAAATCATTTCCTTCCATAGTCCCGTGCTTTGGGCTTAATAATTTTAGCCCCACACCTTGTAACTATTAATGTGCATATAAGGACCTTCACCCAGACCCCACAATGCATAGTTTTCAAATATACAAGGGTGTATGCAGACCTTCCAAGCTATTCCTCTTGAGCTTTTCCAAAACTCAGTCATGGCTATTAGAACACTGTACACATATGTTCTTATATTTATATTTATATAAAATTACTCTATATCTTCTAAGCTTGTAAGAACTCGACCCAACTTGGCATGTAAAACATATATATGCAAATGCTAATCCTCCTGAGCTTACAATTTATAAACCAACTTCCACTGACCACATCATTTCATACAGTCAACCATTTCATAAGGAAGACATTTAGGAGCACATCTACACAAGAATTCACATTCCTTATTGTTAACATGAGAAATTTATCAACATAATCACCGAATATACTGATAGGTCAGTGCAAGTAATTATTCATTAACACAAATTCTCATCTCTTCATACTTAGGAAATATTATGTTAATTTCAATCTCATAATATCGACAATAATTGAACCATTATTTAAAATCTTTACACAAGGTATTGATAACCATCATTCATGCAAGAAACAACACTCCTTAACATTAGCATGACATTAATTCAATACGATAAATAGAGACATGATAATCACAAGCATAGAGACAAAAGTGTATACTTATCTTATAAAATATATGGAAATTTAGTTATGGACTCTAACTCTCCAACCAACCTTAGACAAGCTACAACCATAGTTACTTGTAGTTGTCACCCCTAAGCCAGATTCTAGTGCTTAAGGTGGAGTGCTTTTGAGAAGAAAATTAACCAATATTGACAACTGAAATAGGATGTCACAAGGCCACTCTACCTTCATCAACTTGCTATGTAAGCTTCCACTCAATCTTTCAACATTTTTCAGACATAATTAACATTAATGTCAGGATTCCATAGTACATAGAGTCTTATCTCACTTTCAGGAGAAGAGAGTCCACAAAAGGGGAAGGTTCATCAATGGATGATCCACTAATGGTTAAAAAGATTATTTCTCCAAGTAGTTAATTAATGATTCAAGCATTAGAGCTTCCACCCCAAGGAAACTCTTTGTGGTTCATTAGCCCTCACAAGTACCTGAGTGTCTCTTCCCAATATAGTAGGTTCATCAATCCATAAGCTTCCAATGGGTTCTTTAGCCTTCCAGGCAAGTCACTGCACTTTATAATGTTTTCACCCAATAAGCCTCTTTGAGGGTTCCTCAGCTGGTTCACTTTCTCCAATGCTCGATCATGTGGCTTTTATCATTGATCTCCACAACACCTTTGATCCATAAAGGATTTCTCCCAGTGCTCATCCCTATTCTCTTCTACTACATACACATGAAATAATTCTATCTCCCCTATGCACGTTGAGAGTGTTGTCTACTCTCCTCAACCGAGTTTTTGTTCCCTGCCTAATAGACTAATCATGCGTCATTTTCCAAGGTTCCATGCAATCAATCTAACTTGGGTAGCATAGCCCATTCCATTATTTTATGTATGTCCTACTTTCTTGTTGTTACAGCCAAAAGTACATGGCCCTATCCTTCCTCTTTTCAGTTAATTTATAGCATAATAAACTCATTTAAGTTTCTCCACCAACCCATGGATGGTGTATTTAAATCAACCAATTCCTCAAGCAATCTCCCTCCCAAAGAAATTGAAATATGTGTCCCTTTCTCTCATCCTTTTAAAATAATTATAGTTGTATACAGTCATGGAAAATTAACCAAGGGATTTTATAGTCCCTCCCCCTTGTGGGAACATTGTCCTCGGTGTTCAATAACCATGTACAAACAACAAATGCTTAAAAACCAAGCACAACTAATATGGAGCTTCATACGTACAACTTTGTATAACATTTACAATTTATTTACATTTGCTTTACTCAACAAATAAGAAAGGATATGTTTCTTACATTTGATCAACCACCTCCCACATGGCTTCCTTGGGCCCAAAGTACCTCCACTACACCTCTAATTTCTTTATTGCTCGATTCTGAGGCATGAGCCGCCTCTGATCCAGTATGCATAGAGGTTTTTGTTACACATTATTTTGTCATGTCTAGGCAAATGATGTCAAATCCAAATCTTTCATTATTAGAGGAACTATTTTCATCAATCTTAAAAAAATATGGAAGAAATACCTCTCCATAAAAAATAAGAATCTCGGATTACATACCTTGAAAACCCTACTTTTCAAGACTTTCACAGGTGTTGACATTATAAAATATCAAATCACACATTAAATATCTAAAATCTCGTGTTGTTGTCGCAATTTTCCTTTTCAAAAAGTGCACAAGTTTTGTTGTGTGGGTAAAAAATAAAAAAAGCATGAGAAACTTCCATTATAGAAGCCTGGTAATGGTATATACTCCAAACGGTGGGGGTTTGGCTTGCATCCCTCGTATATTGGATTTCATTCCTACCTTAGTGGATCCCATCCTATATTAATGGATCTTAAATCCCATTTCTTATCCTTCACTCACCATTTTTTGGCCTACAAATACAATGGTTTTTCATGATGAAGGGGTTGGTTTTTATACTTTTAAAGTATAATTTCACTCTACTAAAGTATCCATTGAAGGATTTTGAATGTAAGTTTAGAATTGAGGAATTTTTGGAGCAAGCTATCAACATCAAGGCATTGGTTTTAATCTCTCATTTTCCTTATTAATACAAAATATATTTCTTTCCCATGTATGTTGTTTCATTTTGCAAATATTGTAATGGAATTCCTTGGTAATTCATTTAGAATATGTTGATTTCATATATCAAATGCTTTGATTTGTTGTTTGTTGGTGATATTGTAGGTTTTTCCTTTGAGGATCAAATGTAGAACGATAGCTATTGTTATCACCTAGATTGAACCTCAAGCTGAAGGAAGGCAATGCTAGGGTTACCACAAACCACGCTTAGCCAAGTAGCTAGCCCTACTAGGCCAGGAGAGGGCTCCCTCCGTAAGGATCTTAGACAAGATGACTCGATTAGGAAAAGGATTTTAGGCTAGGTATAGTAGCACAAAGTTTTGATTGGATTTTGAAGGAGTTTTGCTGGATCATACCAATTGAACCTCTATTTATATCTCCAACGGTAAGCCGTCGGTACGTACTTCAGTAAGCTTATAGAAATGAGGCTGGCTTGGCTCTTGAACCAGCGGTATGTAGTTGGCTCTGTGCAGTACGTTGTGCGGTACGTAGCTCGGTACGTATTGACCAGCGACATTAGGTTTCCTCAAGGTTCGGAGGAGCTGGACAGTTTAGGTCTAGGGAACTAGGTCAGAATTGCAGGGTGTTAAATGGGGCAAGGTAGGCATAGGCTTTAGCACTCAAGGGCTTGATGGGATGAGATGTTTTAGACTAGTTAGAAGCTAAGAAGGGCATGTGAAAGCCATGGATCCTTCCTAGACTACATAAAACATGAAATGATAAATGGTTTCCCAAGGCAGAGCACTGATATAATGAATTCTACTTATCAACTTGAAACATTCAACTAGAAGTAATGAAATGATGAATGGAATACATAAGACACATTAACATATTATCACATAAGAAGAAACTTTACTAAAACTCATACCACATGGATCCCATAAATTTAGCTACAATTCCTATTAATCCCCTGCCCAACTGCTTACAAAAGGTGTACAATCAAGGTCTGAGCATCCAGCTAAGTCCAACCATTTACAATGAGAAAGAAGAAGAATATATAGACATGATTTCAACCTCCTCCCATCCTCATGGGTTGAATCCCAAATATGAGGAGCTAATCTAACTAATACTGAACAAGAAACAGGAATATAGGCATCATGAACAACTTGCCTCTAAAAGTGAAAAATTGATTCATTTGAGCTCAAAATAACTTCTGAAGCAATGATTCTACCTTCTATTACTATTTATCTATCATAATTACATTCCAATTCATCATATACAGTGGTAAGTCATCCACCATGAGAGAGAATCCATGATTACAGTTAAAAAAATGGAAAAATAGCAACCTTGAGCAAAACTTCCAAAAGCGCGATGCCACTTTCAAGTCCCTTTTGGATGCCTTCTCAACATCCAAATTGAGCCCATGATAGCTCATTGGAAATGTATTCAAGTATACTTTCCAAAACACCTATAATTTCTAAATTTGAAGCTCATTTGATCCTCAAAACTTGATTCTCCCAAGACTACGTGTGCGTGTCCAAAAAGTGGTAGAAAGATCATTTTTAGGGTGTTTTTTTTTACCTTTTGGTGGACCAGTTCTACACCAAAAAATTTGACACTTGCTAGGTTTTATTAATCATCACTTGGAATCCAAAAATCCAAACCATTCCTTCATTGGGTTCCCCTAGGAAAAGTGCAGCGGCGGTGGCATTGCGCTTCTAGGCAGTTTTTCTGTGTATTAAATTCCAAAATTTGCAAATGACAAAATTTGATCCAAATTTGCCCAAAATTGGTGAGAAGCACCATCATCATGTGTTCTAATGAGCCAAGGAAACTTCAGCAAGCAACCTAATTCTATCCTCCTCCTTTTTTCCTTTTAAGGCCTACCTTAGCCTAGTTTTCATTCTCTTGACCCTCATATTGCAAATCTTGTTTCGGGTCCTATAATGATAAGCCATGTGTCTGATCATCTAATTATCTCTGTTGGCCTTTCGTAGCAGCTTCTCAAGGTGCAGGTTGACTCTTTCAAGCCAAGTCTCTCTATCATCTTCAATTTCTTGTTCAATAGGACATAAAGTGACTTGTGCCTCTTTGCCACTTTGTCATTTTACCTTGAGGATTTCTAGCTCCATGAGGACTTGTTTTTTACTCAACTGCTTATTTTCTTGCTCCAAATAAGTGATGACATACTTGGCCCTCTCCAAGTTTTCCATCATATCCTGTACTTGAGCCTCCCTTGTGTGGTTTTCTCTGTTTCCTAGCTCCGTTTGCTGAGGTGTCACTGCCTGTGTTTGCCTCCTCCTCATAGTCTCGGTCCTCTTGGTCCATGTTTGCAATGTTGAGGTGTATGAAGGGAACGAGTGAAAGTGTTTTTAGGAATGAGGGGATGGGAGATGAGCTTGTGACTAGGAAACAAATGAAGGAGTAGGAAATGAGTGGGAGGGCTTGTTTTCAGAAATTACCCTTAGGGAAGAGGGATAAAAGGGATAGGGAAATAGGGATAGGGGAATTTAGAGCTGTAGGGATAGGTGATAGGATGAACAGCGAAGATTTATGGTTTTAGGCATCATTAGGGAGATTTTATGGTTTCATTTTTAACATGGAAAATGATGCTTATAAGTTTGATTTGTAAACCAAAACTAAAGTGAGGAATGTAAACTTACTTGCAATGATGGAAGGAGAGAGAAATTTTAAGTTTTCTTGAGGGTTTGAGGGTTTTTAAGCTCTCATGCCAAAAGTGCAGTGCCACTACTCAAAAGCGCAGCACCAGGCCAAAAGCGCAGCGCCTGTGTAAATTTGCACTCGGAAAATCTGCCAAAAGCACAACGCCACCCTTCAGAAACGCAGTGCCACTTCAAGACAACTTTTGACTGCCTTCCTAGTGTCCAAATTAGTCATGGGATAGCTTGTTGAGTCTACTTTCTAGAACATCTTGAATTGTTAAATTTGGAGTTCATTTTCCCTATCAGAAGCTCAATCTCCCAAGACTGGTTAAAATGTGCAGAATGAGGATGCCAAAATGCAGAGTGATGTTGCAGTCAACGTTTGGAGGTTTGCCTCAACTCCAAATTGACCTCATGATAGCTCATTGGAAATCTCTCTATGTCTAGTTATCATTTGACTCATCAAGCAAGTCATTTGGTCACTCTAGCTAGGAGAAATATTGATTTTCCGAAGGTCACTCCAGAAGTGCATCAACTCTCCTGACGAAACTATGTTTTTCACATTTCTCTAAAACCATGAAAACTGTGTAAAAAGTGAAGGAGGTTTTTCTTCCTTGACCCATTATGGACGAAAACCTCTCTCACTATTTCAAAATTCTTCCCTGTTTGGTCTAAAACATAGTTTGAAGAAAAACTAGCCCTATGTTCATTTGTCCCTTGGAATGACTTATTAAAAAATGATGGAGACATGATGTGTATGAGTTGGAATGGCCTCATACTCGCTGAAATGGCCTCCCTTATGCCTCATATACCTAGATGTCTCTGATTCCATAGACAACCCTAGCTCAATGGGTGAGGAAATTAGGGTTTAGTGCTTGTGGAAAATGATGATTTGGACACCCTTGGGAAAAAACAACTCCCTTTGGCATGCACTTAACCCTTTGAAACTTTACCCTTTCACTTGAATATTTCCTTTGAAAAAATGATCTTTTGATGGTCTGGCATCTTTGGAACACCGAGTTAACAATTTGGGATGGTGAAATTATTACATTTTAAAGACATAAAATTACATAGTGAAATAAGCATTTACCTTTACAAATCATCTTCACATGGTGAAGGGATGTTATTTGATCACCCTTTACTTGCTGGTCTTATGAAATTGAATGGAACCTTGGCAACCCTAATGATCTAATGAAACTTTGAAAAACCCTAAAGACCTAATGAAACCTTGAAAAACCCTAAAGACCTAATGACTGATACAAATGGCATGATAAAAATAACTCTATGGATGATGTACATTCAACAAGATATGAAACTATGCCAGCAAGTAATCACATTTAGGGAAGAGTGATTTTTTTGGACTAGGACTACCATCAGTGACTAATGCCCTAGTGGAATGATAAAAAATTCTGAATCAGACCCTTAAAATGATATTAAAAGAGGATTTTTTTATTGCTGATGGCAAGATGCAAATACTGACACTAACAGCTACAACTAATAGAGTATGAGTAAGGACAAACTTCAGATCACCACATATATCCAAATTTACATTTTAAACAACATTCTAGGGAAAGTTTGCATATTTTTGTGTGTTTTGTTATACTATTTGTTTTATGAACCTAGGGAGATCACTCTTTTCCACAAGAGCGATTATCTCGTCAACAATTATGGTTGGAACTCTCCCTTTGGTTCTACCTATAACAAAAACAAATCAATTATATGATTATCATCCTACACATATCTTTTAAGAAATGAACATGAAATACATGTTGAAATCTTATTGATGGAGGAAAGGTCAACCTATAAGCCACTAGCCCTATCCTTTCAAGCACTTAAAGTGGCCCACAAAATTGTGGTGCCAACTTGGCACATGACCAAATCATTAGGGAACTCCTCTTGGCTCTAACTTGTAGGTAAAAATGTTCCCCAACATGGAACTCTTTATGCACTCTATGTTGGTTCACATAGCTCTTATGCCTATCTTGCGCCACCTTTAAATTCATTTTGATGATTTTCATTTCCTATTACACATCCTCCAAGATATCAGGCTAAATAAGGACCCTAATCAATGGGTCATTCTAGAAAATAGACTTATTACAACTCCCATAAAGTGCTTCAAATGGGCTCATTTTCATCGACTCCTGATACCCATTATTATATGAAAATTCTACAAGTGGAAGTTACTCTTCCCACTTTCTTGGCTCGTGAGTTACATACATTCTTAACATGTCCTCATGAATTATGTTTGTTATTTATGTTTTCCCATCAACTTATGGATGCTACATTGTGCTAAATGCCAGCTCAATTCCCAATCCTACAAATAGTTCTCTCCAGAACTTTGAAGTGAACTTGGCATCTATATCTGAGATAATCTTCTTGGGAAGTCCATGCAGTCTCACAATTTCCTTTACAAAAGTTTGAGCTACCACACTTATTGAATTTCTATACTTAAGATTTACGAAGTGAGCCACTTTCTCAACTTGTCAACCACTACCATGCTTGCATCATGTTGTTTAGAACTATTTTGAAGCCCTATAATAAAGTCCATAGAAATCGCTTCCCACTTTCATTTCAGAATGGGAATAGGTTACAATAAGCCAGTTGGGTGCATGCACTTAGCTTTCACCTATTGGTATTCTATGGATTTGGAGATGAAACCATTCACATCCCTTTTCAAGTCAGGACAATAGTAAAATTTCTTGATGGCTATAAGAGTCTTTTGATAACCTCGGTGACTAGAATATGGCTTTGTATGAAATTACTTCAATATCACCTTCTTTAGATTTACCTCATTTTGCCATAGATTCTATTCTTAAATCTGGTCAACCCATTATCCATGAGGAAATATTTCTTGTCTTCGTCACCCTCATACTCTTGCTACAATTTCCCCTTGACTCCTAATATTTTTTATCTTGCTACCCTGCATTTTTTATCCTTTCTTCAAGATAAGATCCATATTAAATTATGGTTGCTATATGATTTTTTTGTACTCTCTCGCTGAGTGAATCAACCACTTCGTTCTCTTTTCCTTTTATATACTTGATTTTGAAATCAAATCCACCAAGTTTGGCCATACATATGGCTTGCCTTGCATTTAATTTAGGCGGATCAAACAAATATTACATCCCTCCATTATCATTCAATAGAGTAAATATTTTTCGTGAAGGTAGTGCCTCCACATCTTCAATGCATGGATGATGGAAACCAATTACAAGTCATGATTTACATAGTTTTTCTCATGTTCATTCATTTTCCAAGATTCAAAAAAAACCACTTGGCTCTCCTACATTAGAACTCCACCATGTCTCTCCTTGCAGGAATTTGTGCAAACCACAAAATCCTTTCATGGGTCTGCAATTATTAGTACTAGTGCATTGGCTAACTGCTACCTCAATTGATCAAAGTTTGTTGTATAGCCAGTTTTGCATTCAAACTTCTTCTCATTCTTTTGTAATGAAATAAACATGTATCCAATATTAGATAAATTCTTGATGAATATCCTATAATAGCATGCCAGTCCCAAGAATGACAAAACTCCAGCCACATTCTTAGGGGTTTTCCATTCCAAGATGGCCTTAACCTTTTCTCGATCAACTGCTACTCCCTCTTTTGAGACAATGTGTCCCAAATAATGGATCTATGATTGGAAGAAATCACATTTACTAAGATTTGAATAAATATTATGTTCTCTTATCAATTGTAGTACTGCAACCAAATGCTCTTCATGTTCTTCCTTCATCTTTGAAGAGACCGAAATGTCATCAACTAAAACCACTAGAAATTTGTCCAAGTAAGGGCACAACACACTATTCACCAAACACATGAAAGTTGCAGGGGAATTAATAAGCCCAAAGGGCACGACCATAAACTCATAATTCCCATACCTCATTTTAAAATTTTTTTTTATGGATATACTCATCCTTAATGTGAACTTGATGATAGCCTCATCTCATACTAATCTTGGAGAAGATTTTTTCTCCCCTTAACTGATCGAATAGATCATCAATTATTGGCAATGGATACTTGTTAACCCATCTAATCTCTATTAAGTTAACCCAAATAATCATTCATTTTCATAATAATTCTCATCTGGGTTGGGTCCACAAATATGATTCAAGAAACTCTTCATCAAACTACATTACAAGTAAGTTTTTCTTGTTGAATTCATTCATTTCCTTTCATGATTTCACTGTCGATCTTGTTGTTCTTGTTGATGCTTCTATGTTTTTTAGTTTATTTATTGATGTTTCTATTCAATCTTGCTTCTAAAAGTATTAATTTTATGTCACATGCTGAAACTATGCATATTCTTCAACCTTCCACAGTCTCACCATGATTGCGACAACATCCATAAGAGCTTACAGATCCTTCTTCTTCTCATTTTCACCATGAAATCTTGTTGCTATACTTTTCCTTGAGCCATCTTCATGGAGAGCACACTTTTGGAGCTCAAAGCCCAATCAATCTTGAAAACGATGCCCAGAATGGACAGGTTTCCCTCTTGAGTGCACTCCTTCATCACAAAGAACTACACCATTCCTTGAGTGCATCAACATACATCAAAGGCTCAAATTATTTCCCTTCGTCCCTTCAGCATGCACCTGTGTGCCTTCCTTGCTCTTAAGCACATGAGCATACCTAGGAAGAACTAGCATACGAGGTACTCATCATATATCAGAGAAAAGGATGAGAAGGTGAAGAACTAGTATAATTTAGTTAGGAAGACACATCCCATAGTGGAGACCAGTTCACCCCAAGATCCACTAGCTCAAGTTACTCGAGTCTAAGAGGAAGAACAAATATCCCCTCAAGCCAGGAAAGTAACTCCTAAGAAAAGGATCAGATATGATTTGACAGGAGAGAGTAGCAAGAAGTGGAATGTTGATCCTCTGAACATAGGAGCTATTTAAGTAGTAAAAGAGGGGAGAGAAGTAGAAGAATAAGATGATACGAGGCAGAAGGACCAATTGCTTCATAAGAAACAAGAAGAAGAAGAGGAGAGGAGAAGGAGATAAGAGGAATGACAAAGGCATTCCCAAGAGGAAGAAACATCATAGAGGTTGGAATTAGAACAATTGACTCAAGATATAGAAGAGGAAGAGTCAGATGAAAATAATACCATCCAACCTATGGATAATGAACCAAATTCTCCAGAAGAACCAACTCTCATAGGTGGTCATCTTCAATTTGGAGAAATGTGAATCACACCTTCACTAGAAAACAAATTCATGGTTATATGCAGTGTCATGTTTGATCAACTTAAGAAGAGGATCATGTAGCAGAGGCATAGATACTTCCTGAACAATCCTCAGAGTCTAGTCTCAGTTTCTACAGAGAAGGTGATAACTACCAATAGAAGAAGGAACCCTAGGGAAATCATGGCGAAAAATGTTTATTTTTCCACAACAACATAGGATAACTCTAAATATCTATTGAGTGGGAATGCTAGATTGAGAAAAGAACTTGTTGTAGTGAAGCAACAAGAAAAACATCTTGCGGAGGAGAATAAAAAATTATCATCATAGAGTTTCAACACCGTAGAATGGAAGTCAACCATGCAAGAGGAATTAGGGCCAATGGAGGACACCATGACATGGTTATATGATGAGATGATACTTCTACATTATGTGGTGGCTCCTCTCATTGGTGTTCATAATAAATCACAAGAGGTGGTAAACTCCTAAAAATAACAAATACAACAGTTTACTAACTTCAAGAGTGGGCTTCCAAGTATCCTGATGCTCTGCAAAATTTGGAAAAGAAAGGAAATATTGTCATAGATATAGACAGAGTTCAGTTGAGACTCCACCATCAGAACTTCATGTGCCTTAGAGAACAATCTATTAGTACTATTGCTTCCTACAATTCACTGGATAATGGTTTCGAGTCTCTAAAATAAAAACATGGAATTCCCACCCTAGGATCACTTGAAGCAATCAGAGGAAGATAGATCATATTCTATGAGATCAGACAATATATTGAGCAAATCAAGAAATAAGCATAACAGGAAGGATTAGAGGCTACCAAAGACATTATTCTGCAATACGCCATCGCACCAGTCAAAGCTCACATGAAATTTTCATGGCTATGGAATAATGTACAATCAATCTCCAAGACTATATTGACGAAGGCACTAGAGTTGATGATGTGGTGTGCAAGGGACTCACCAATTATGGTCAAATCCATCTCAACATAGTTCAAAGCATGGAACACTTACATCATAGATGAGCTCCATGAGAAATAAAATGATTTATAGATTTGATGAGACTTTGTCACATTATCAATTTTGTCTTATATAACCACTATCTCATATGTAATTTTTCTTATGTAATAAATGGTATGTAGTGAAGTCCAAGAGACAGATGTGGAATGTGAATAGCCAAATATGGAATGTAATAATTCATGTATAGAATATGAAAATTCGTTGGAGTTGAAGAGACATGAGGAAGCTCAAATGTCATTGTTATTTGTTATAAATAGCTCTTCATAACTCAAGCTAAGGGCTTGGATTCTTGGAGTCTTGCCTTGGCTTCTCTTGTAGTACATAGGAGATAGAATTTGTTATAAATAGCTCTTCATAACTCAAGCTAAGGGCTTGGATTCTTGGAGTCTTGCCTTGGCTTCTCTTGTAGAAAGTTGTGACTTCATGTTCCACTACTGGATATAGTTTTTCATTCATGTAATAGTGTACTTGGGACCTTTCACTCTTAATCAGAAGCTCTATGAGCCAACACTTCTTTACCCATGTATAGTAGATATATTAGAACTATTATTGTTATGTTTATGATATATTTTTATTTAATTACATAATAAATGAATGAAATAATTCACTGCTTGGCGATGGTTGTTATTGAATGAGTGTTATTATGCTTTAATGATTATCATTTATTATGTGGACTAGTCTGTAGGTATTAAACGAGTCTTTCTCTTCCTTCCCGGGCCCCCCTTTAGGATAGTACTACTACTTTTCTAGCCAGAGGTTCGTTTCCCTTTTACCAGACATGGATGTTCCCTCTGAACCTTACATTAGGTGTCTCACAAATCCTACATACTTTCTGCCTAAAGAGGTGTTGTAATCTATTTTTGTGTGTGTAACCAAGGCATACCTTTGAAACCTTTCCAATAGTGGTTGGACCGTATGGTCAGATGGGACTCCTACACCAAATGGTCTGAGGTCTAATTGGGAATTCACATCAAAGAGATCCCCTTACATGTTAGTGGCATCTGACATCGTCAACACTATCTCTACTTCTTGTGTGTTGTCTAGTCTTGGGCCAACGTGCTTGTGTTGTAGGTAATATTTTCTTAGGTGATTCCCTCCACAACTACAACACTTATATGGACCATTCTCATAACTCTTGGCTTCTTCTTGAGTAAAGATACCTCAACTGGTAGTGTTGGACCTCTGTTTATGTTGTTTATTCACATGAGTCATACTCATCCCCTTGGTTGATTTATGCCTTTTTCCTCTAAACTTGGCATTGCTTTTAAATTTCTAGTCTGTTTATACTCATGCCTATTACTACACTCCTCATATCTGTGCTTTAATTTTTGAATTTCATCCTCTAATGTCTTGGTCTCATTTATCTCAATTCTATCCTTGAAGGATTATGGCAGTCCATTGGCATACCTATGAATCTTTGATTTTTCTTCCTTAAGGTAGGGAACATACCTTAGCATCTGTAGGAATTCGGTGGTATACTCCTCATTTGACATGTGTCCCAATCTGAGCTCATAGAATTCCTTAGCCTTGTTGTCAAGGTATTCTCAGATAGATACCTTCTCTTGAAATATTCCTCAAATTCCTTCCACAACATCTCTTCTTCTTTTATAACCTTCACAGTTTTTGAATCTTTCCACCAGATATCAGCCTTACCTTTTAGACTGAAATTAAATACCTTTTCTTCATGTTCTCTAAATAACTGAATCCTTAAGAACTTCTTTAACCCAAGGAGACACACCTCAACATCTTCTGGTTATTGCATTTCATCATCAAATGTAGGAGGCTTGGCCTTCTTAAACCCCTCTAGTACATATTCTCTCTCCTTTATTTTTACATGATGATGATGATAGTGATGACATCATGTGGCCTCTTGTGAATTTTCTCATGTTGTTGTTCGTGGGTGCTTAAATCCATTTCAAGAGTACTTATCAAAGTGACCCCTTTCACAGTGTATTCACTTGAATACAAGTGCCTCTTTCTAGAGCTACTCTCATTTGCTCCATCACTAATTTCTTCTTGTCCTAAATGACTTTACCTATCTTTATGACTAGTTACTGACCCATGTTGCCTCTTCCTTTATATGTTTGACAAGCTTTACAATATGATTGCATTGATTTATACTTGTCTTGTGCTTTGATAAACCTCACATTGTAAGCCTTACAACTCCTTATTTCAGGTCTTAAGCTCCTCAGTGTATCCATCTAATCAGGAGGTTCCGCCTTCCCTTGCTCTGCAATTGATATTTCCTCTTCATCTATCCTTAATTCTTCATATCCATGTTGTGATTGATCAGAGCTATACCACAACATTGTACCATTCATTCCTTGTTCCTTCATTTCTATATTATACCATCATTTTGTTTTTAGGAAGTCTTTAACCTTCACGTGTTGTCATGCCACATGCATATTTATATCACAAGGAAGACACACTCAATTATACACAAAATCAATCCATACAACAACCAACTTTGATACATGTCACATGTTTTCTATCCTCATCTGATCTCTCAACGTTAAAATTTGAATCCTTATCTTCATTTCATCAATGATAGAGCCCATTTAGTCCGAGTGTTGAACTTGGAAGCACTAATACTACCTTGTAACATATCCCCTACTAACCCTAGCCCCAACTAAGGGAATAATGAGGTAGTTACTATGGTGACCCAACCTCCAAGGTTCAGTTATGGAAATGGGGTCTAAATTTTTTGACCTTCTTTGACTTCTTGAAAACTCATGATGGATAACATCGTTGTGCTCATCTCATCGAGTCATTTCCAATAATATAATATTTTCTTCAATCTTAATCTCAGATCGAAGGATATGGCCATCCAAAGATCAGCCTATTAGATAGTGCCACATCATCTACGGTCCACATGATCCAACATGTAACACATATACGTTGTAGACTAAATAGTGGGTGAGGGCCCTCCATGGCCACACCACCCTATGAAATAAATCCTAGTGGATCTATGTATTATTCCTCGTAGAAACGATCGAGAAAAACCTTTTGGGCTATGTGGTGATGCTCACTCTACATTAAATATTTGGCTCACCTTGATTGGTAAACAAACTCATTCATTCCGCATACTTCTTGTCCCCAATGAATGGACCTCGTGCACTTAGTTACCCAGGTGCTTAAACCCTTGGAGTTCTACTAGCCACTCTATCCAAGATATCTAGGGTTCAAGGTCTGGGGTGACATTACAGGTCCTAAGTGTCGAGGAGATGTCATCATTCATTGCGTCCTCAATGTGGACTAGGTCCCACATACTCTTCATACCCCCACAATTCATTGATTTCACGTTATCTGGGATTTTAGCTTTCCACTTTATCGATGTGCCTGCCACAATAATGGCCCACCATGCCACATCACCCCTGAAAATGAATCCATGGTAGGCTTAAACCATGCCTCTACTTGGAACTTTTGTGTCACCAAACCTCTGGGGTACATCCAACGACCATAAACACTTTCCCATCAATGAATTGGGTACCTCCTTGGTTAAGCATTGGATCACCATGTTTGGTCATGGGGTCAAAAGGGGAGATGAAACTGTTTCCTTCCATAGTCCTGAATTTTAGGCTTAAGAATTCAAGCCCCATGCCTTGTAACTATTAATGCACATATAAGGACCTCTACCCAGGTCGCTCCGACATGGAGTCTGTAAACATACAAGGGTGTATGCAAACCTTTTGGGCTATTTTTCCTAAGCTTTTATGAGATTCAATTGTGGTTATTAGACCAATGTACACATATGTTCATATATTTATATCTATATAACATTACACTATCTCTTTTGATCTTTCAAGAACTCGGCCAAGCTCGGCCTGTAAAAACATATATATGTGAATGCTAATCATCCTGAGCTTATAATTCAATTAATTAATAGAGGTTGTCTACATCTTCACACACAAGTCATTTAGACCAATTTTCAGACTCATATTAGATATAAGAATAAACCATTTCCTAAGGAAAACATTCAAGAGCACATCTATATAGGAATTCACATTCCTTATTGCTAACATGAGAAATTTATCAACACAATGACCATATGTACAAAAATTTCAGTGCAAGTAATAATTCATTAAAATAAATTCCCATCTCTTCATGCTTAGGCAATCTTTGGATAATTTCAAGCTCAAAATATCCATAGTAATTGAACCATTCTTTAAACTCCTCAACATTAACACGAAATCAATTTACCACAATATATGGAGACATGATAATAACATGCATAGAAACATAAGAGTCTACTTATCTTATAAGAGATCTAGCAACTAAGCTCGGAACTCTAACTTCCCACCCAACCTTAGTCAAGCTACAACCACAGTTACTTGTAAGTGTCACCCTCGACCCAGATTCCAGTGCTTAAGGTGGGACTCTATTGAGAGGAAACTTAATCAATACTGAAAGATGAAACAAGATGTCACAAGGTCACTTTGCCTTCATCCACGAGCTACGTAGGCTTCCACTTAATCTTTCTAGATTTTTCAGACACGATTAACATCCATGCTAGGATACAATAATACATAGAATCTCAACTCAGTTTTAAGAGAAGAGAGTTCACAACAGAGGAAGTTTCAACAGTGGATAAGCCACTGATGGGTAATGAGATCACCTCTCCAAGTAGTTTATTAGTGAGTTAAGCACTAGAGATTTATCCGAGGGAAAACTATTGGTGGTTCGTTATCCCTCACAAGTACTTGAGTGCCTCTTCATAATCTAGTAGGTTCATCAATCCACAAGCTTCCATTCGGTTCTTCAACCTTAGAAGCAAGCCATTGCTCTCAACAATGTTTTCACCCAGCAAGCCTCTTTGAGGGTTTATAAACTAGTTCGATTTATCCATAGCTCAATCATGTCAGTTTGATTGTTGCTCTCAACAACACCTTTGATCCTTGGAGGAGTTTTCCCAGCTCTCACCCATTTTCTCTTCTACTCTGTATGCATGAAATAATTCCTTCTCCCTTTTATATGTCAAGGGTTCTCTCTCTACTCTCCTCAACTGTCTCTTTGCTCCCTGCCTAACAGACCAACTATCTGTCATTTTCCAATGATCCACACAGTCAACTTGCCTTGGGAAACATAGCCCATTCTATTATTTTAATGTTTTTCCTATTTTCTTGTTGCTAGATTCAAAAACACATGGCCTATACTTTCTCTTTTCAATTAATTTATTGCATAATTATCTCATTTAATCTTCTCATCCAACCCATGGTTGATGTATTTAAAGCAACCAATTCCTCAAGCAATCTCCCTCCCCAAGCTACTGGAATCAGTGTCCCTTTCTCTCAACCTTTTTAAATAATTGCAATTATTTACAATGAGGGAATATTAACCAATGGATGTCATAGTCCCATCCCCCTTGGGGGAACACTGTCCTCGATGTTCAATAACCATATACAAACAACACATGCTTAAAACCAAGCATAACTGATATGGATCTTTATACATACAACTCTGTATAGCATTTACAACATATTTACACTTTATTTACTCAACAAATAAGAAAGTATATGTTACCCGCATGTGATTATCCATCTCCTAAGTGGCTTTTTCAAGCCTAAAGTGCCTCCATTACACCTTGAATTTCTTTATTGCTTGATTTGAAAGCATGAGCTACCTCCAATTTAGGATGCATAAAGGTTCCTGTTGGAACTCTCCCTATGGTTCTAGCTATAAAACAGACTAATCAATCATATGATTAGCATCCTGCACATATATTTTAAGCAATGAAACATGAAAGACGTCATGAACTCTTATTGATGGAGGTAAGGCCAACCTATAGGCCACTAGCCTTGTCCTTTCAAGCACTTCAAATGGCCCACAAAATCATGGTGCCAAATTTGAACATGACCCAATATTTAGGAAACTCCTCTTGATTCTAACTCGTAGGTAAACATGTTCCCCAACTTGGATATATTTATGCACTTTATTTTGGTCCACAAAACTCTTCTACCTATCTTGTGCCCCTATAAATTCCTTTTGATGGTTTTCATTTCTTATTCCACGTCCTTCAACATATCAGATCCAATAAGGACTCTATTCACTGGATCATTCCAACTAATAAGAGTATTACAACTCCTCCCATAAAGTGCTTCAAATGGGCTCGTTTTATGTGATTCATGATACCCGTTATTGTATGCAAATTCTACATGTGAAAGAACTCTTCCCACTTTTGACTGGTGCATTACATACATTCTTAGCATGTCCTCATGAATTATGTTAGTTCCTTCTAGTTTCCCATAAGTTTGCGAATAGGAAGCTATGCTAAACACCATCTCAACTCCTAATCCTACAAATAGTTCTCTCCAAAAATTTGAAGTGAACTTGGCATCTCTATCTGAGATAATATTGTTGGGAACTCCATGCAGTCTCACAATTTCCTTTATAAAAGTTTGAGCTACCTCACTTGTTGAATTTGTAAACTTAATAGTTGTGAATTGAGCTCCTTTGCTAAACTTTTCAACCACTACCATGATTGTATCATGTTGTTTAGAAGTCTTTGGAAACCCTATAATAATGTCCATAGAAATCACTTCCCACTTCCATTCCGGGAAAGGAATAGGCTGCAATAAGCCATCTGGGTGCTTGCACTCAACTTTCACATGTTGGCATTCTATGCATTTGTAGATGAAACCCACCACCTTCCTTTTCAAGTTGTGTCAATAGTAAAATTTCTTGAAGGTTGTAAGAGTCTTTTAATAACTTGGGGGAATGTTGACACCTAATCCTCTGTATTTGGGAAAAAAATTATAAATATGTAAATATAAAATTAGAATAGGAAGAGACCTAGGAATGTGAATCCAAGGGTCACCATTCTAGTTGTATTTAATTACCTTCATCTTAATGAAATGCAACAATTTGGGAAAAGGAATTATATATGTATAGTCTATTTACATTTTTTGGTCAAAACTTTGAGAAAAATTATCATAACTTAGTTGTCAAAGTACTAGTGTGGATAATTGGGTTGTTAACATGTTTCCTTCCATACAAGGAAAACAATCTCTTAACCAAATAATACAATTTTAGTACATACTCTAAGCCAATATTATAAATAATTAAACACAATATTTTTATTTATTCTTTTAGATATTATTTGTTTGAAAAATCATGAAAATAAAATCATTAATACACATTCATATATACATCCCAACTATCAAAGCCCTGAGGGTTAACTCAATTGGTTGAGGTCTTGTTGCTCAAAGCAACCACATTTTGCATGTCCAGAAGTTGGAATTTATATATGCAATTGTTGAATAAAATTTCTAAGTGAGTGTGAGCTTTTGCAACCAATGGTAAACTTAATTGCAATGAAGAAAGACTTTTCAGAAAAAACCCAAAACTCCATATGATATATATTTTAATGAATTAACTTCTACTTTTATGTGATGTTTAATAAATATGTTAGAATGTTTTAATGAAATAATTAAGCATAGATGAGATGTTACAAATGAAAAATCAATAAAAAGATATGTTAAGGTCACTTCTTGTTATATAAAGAGATCATTTGTATAATCACAATCTATATGAAAACTGTTTAATTAATAAGATTTTCTCTTTTAATTTTTTCCTAAATTTGAACTCTTAATATCCTTACTGCATATTTGTTTGTATATATTTTCTGATAGCTAATAAAATTTATATTTAGTATCATAACAAAAGCTACTCATATTCAAATTGTTGTGGTCTTAAAACTAAAATTGTGACCTAGCATCGAAATAGTTATAAAGATACCAATTGTCCAATAAAAATAAATTTAATTAATATGATAAACTCTTAATATCCCTACTTCATATTTATTTGTATATCTAAGCTGCTAGTTAGTAAAACTTATATTTGGCATCACAGCAAAGGCTGCCCATACTCAAATTGTTGCTGTGGTCTTAAAATTAAAATTGTAACCTAGCATCAGAAAACTTATATAGAGATCGATTATACAATCTAAACGCATACAACTGATTTAATTAATAAAATTTCCCAAACTCCCGCTTCATATTTATTTGTAAATATTTGCTACTAGTTAACTAGTAAATTTTATGTTTGGCATCAAAGCAAAGGCCACTCATACTCAAATTGTTGTGCTCTTTCACTAAAATTGTGACCTAGCATCGAAGAAGTGTGTGAGCGTTGTTGTTGTTAATGGTGTTGCAAATCAATCTGAAGTTGAGGTTAAACAATCTAAATCAGAGGTAGGTTAGTCAAATTCTGGCTATGAAAATCTCAAGCTTATTTGACTATTGAGGTGATACGGATCTTCTCAATGTAATGTGTGCTCCTTGATCGTGAGGAAGATTAATGTGGATGTTGATCTGTTGTACATTGTTGACTGCTAATCGATTGAGAAAATACCAATTGTTATTCTTTGTAAGCTCACAAATACAGAGTCTCTGAGATCCAAGATACAGTGCATGAACAGAACCCTAGCCATGAAGATCTTCTCCACGTTGATCATGCTACTGCGAATGTTGATTTCATCGTAATTTAGGTTTGACTGATTGCCTGTGTCGCAAGGAACAACGTGTAAGCTGCGGAGTCATGTCATTTCCCCACAGAAAAATACTTAAATATATGTGCAACTTGTTATCGCCGACTATTGTGAGAAACTCATTATTTAATAATTGTGCAATCCAGCGCATCGGATGTGTTTTGTTTGCATCCATGCAAATCTGTGCCAGCTGGTACATACGATACTAGCTGTCAGTTGTTATCGATACATGTAGAAAAAGCCGGTCAAAAGCACAGTGGTCGACTGGGGGTACAGCCAGGAGAAGCGCCGACAGAATTTAGCAGTAGTCTAGTCGTAGAACGATATGGATGGATAGTCGGTGGAAAGGGAACAAAGTGAGTCTAGGGTTGGTGACCGGGTGGGCAATGCATCATTTACGTTGAGATGGTGTAGAATATAATTTTTAATAGTTTAATTGTTTAGTTTGAGTGTAGGTTTAATGGTTAAGAGTATGTGTTTTTGTTAAAAAAGTTATAAGTTTATAACTAGAGGGTTTCTTGTTTAATAAACAAAGATTTCATATATTACTTTAATGTTTAGTTTATGGTTAAGAGTATGTGTTTCTTTCATAGAAATTTCAAAGAAGTTAAGAGAAATTAAATAATGACTTCATTCTTCATCATATTTTTGGAATAATCCAAATCTGTTGTAGTCTATCTATGATACTTTTTGAAGGTTTCCTGTATATTTTCTGATCTAATTTGCTCAAAATCAGGAAAAAATTTCTTGGAATAAAATGTAGTTTATCTATGATATCTTTTGGAAAGTTTCATGTATATTTTATGTTCTAATTTGCTCAAAATCCAGAAAGAATTTCTTGAAATCACAAGTTTGACTTGAAAACTCTCGAAAAAAATGTCCAATTTTTTTTCAAATTACTAAATCCATATATATAAAATCAAAAACCAATTTTAAACACAGATTTTACCCAATTCTAATAAAAAATTCTAAAAACATGTTTAGATAATACTATTAAAAATAACCAACCAACACAAATTTAAATATAAATCATCAGCTGGAATACAACTCAGCCTCATAGGATCGCACATCCGGGAATTTGTGAGATCTCTCGAAGTTGTTGAGAACTGGATTCTCGTCATTTGGATATGGAGAAATGTGTGAAATATGAATGAAAGCCATTGAAATATGAGCAGGCATGTGGGATGTCTATTGATTTTTGCACTAGCATCTTGCTGCATGCATGTCATGAAAAGTAAAATATTTATTTTATGGTGATTGATCACCATATTAAATGAAAAGGCAGTAGTCTATAACGCGATTTTTTGAAAGTTTTTTTTCGCAGATTTTTCCGGTCAAAATCCGGTAGCAATTCATTGGAATCCCAAGTTTAATAGCTAGTTTCTGCACAATCAATGGCTCCCAAGGGTTTTCCAGGGCCCTGAATCCAAATATGCAGTTAAAAAACCATTTTAACTGCTAAAAATCAAGATTTAACTTCATTTCTTCGGCCGGATTCCGTCACCGGAATCTCCAAAAAATCACATTATAGACAACTTCAATGAAAAGGGGTGATAAGAGTGAGTACAAAAGCGTAAGAGTAATTACAAATGCGAATAATTTATTATGGTGATTGCCCACCAGATTAAATGAAAAATGGGGCGATAAGAGAGAGTACAAAAGCGAATTATTTTTTATGGTAATTGCCCACCATATTAAATGAAAAATCGGGCGATAAGAGTGAGTCCCAAAGCGAATATTTTTTTTACGGTGATTGCTCATCATATTAAATAAAAAATGGGGCGGTGAGAGTGAGTCCAAAAGCTTCTCTAATTGCCATTCCAGGTCTTATGGAAGATGACTTGATGAGCTGCTGAAGTGTTATGGTCCTGTTGTCAATTTACTTTTTGGATGGGATATTTTCGAAAAAAGGTTTGTGTTATCCGGTGCAAGAGTAATGTATTTATACTATTCAAGATTTTTGTAACCGACAGACATACATATTGGAGAGAGAAATGTAATATTATTTTAAAAATTTATAATTGAAAATATTATTATTATTATTATTATTTTAAATAGATATGTGTGAAAATAAAATAATATTAAAAAAATTAAGTTATTTAATAAGAGTTATTTAGGTGGGAAGTTATTGTATAATAGTTATTGAGTGAGGAATTAGATTTATGTTAAAGTTAAATTTGAGTGTGGAATAAAGGAAGGTTTAATTAAGTTGAATTTGAAGTTAAGATGAGATTTTAAGTAGAAGTTAAGTTGAAAGTTTTAGAAAAAGTAAAGTCTAAGTTAAATTAGTGTTATTAAAATTTCAAAGTCATAGGTAAGTCATGTCAACAATAATAGCACATCAATTAAGTTTGTTAGATCAAACTTATAGATTTTTTGTTGGACCTTAATCAACTCCAATAAGAAAGATATTTCAAGTAAGTGCAGGTCAATAAATAATATTATAGTGTATGAAAGAAGATGGAAATAAAAAGAAGAAGGTTTATGAAGAGAGAAGATGACAAAGGAAAGTACAAGCAACAAGAACAAAAGATGATAAAACAAGATGGACTCCTAGGCATGAACAAATCAAACAAAGGCGCCATGAGAAGAAACAAAAGGAAAGTGCAAAAAAATGGAGAAGCAAAAGAAGAAAGAAAGAGTGAAAAAGAAAAAGAAAAAAAAAGAAAGCGATGTAAGAATAAAGGAATATTGTGTGTTCAAAAAATTGATATTTAAAAGTAGTGAATCCATGAAAAATGGCATTCCTGAGGAGTTTCATGGTCCTTTCCAAAAATGTTTTTTTTTATGATTGAAAGAAAATGGTCTTGGTCTTAAATAGTTAAAAATGTGAGAGAAAAACAATTATAAAAAGGTATAGCAACATGCAAAAACAAATGACATGTGTGAATTATCCCTTAAAATACTTATAAAAAAACAACCAAAAAATATTATTTAGTCCTTTGACCAAACCCATCCACGTTGAGGTTCAAATCCATTGAGGCAAAGCTATTATGTCCATATGGGTGACTTCCAAAGAGAGGTTTTTGAAATGGGTTGGAGCATCCATGGCTTGTTGGTTCAGAGCGAAGGTCATAGAAACGGTAAGGTGAGAGGATGGTGGCATAAATGTTGGGATAACAATAATGGATAAATTCACTTACTATTATAATGGAGTTGAAATTATATTTTTTATTGCATGTAAATGGGCATATCATTGTAAGACCTAGTTAGGCATGCATACCCCTAGATAAATATCAGTAAAGTCTAGATCTATACTGAGGTGATAAGGGAGGGCATGTTCAATTCTTGGATACCATGGTTATAAACTTTGAGGGGGCTAGGGATTCAAGGTGAGCGATGAAGGCTTACTTCAATGGTTTGAATGAATTTGGTCAAAGGAAACCCCAAGTGAAGTTTAAAGGGGGGAATGTTAGGATAAACCTGACTAAGTGAAGGAGTCAAAGTTGTTAAGTCAATAGTGGTGGTTTCAGGAACATGTTATTGGTGACATGGTATTGAGCCTATTGATAACATGTAATGAAGCCTCTAAAAGGCTCAGAGATACTCTATTATAATGTCCCTAGAGGTCGGGTGGGAAGGTTCACATGGTCAGCTCGGTTGGGCTTGGTCAAAGGACTAGAGAATTTTTTTGGTTGGTTTTTCCCATAAGAGTTTTACATTTATGTTTGCAAGTTTTTTTTTTATTTTTCTATAATTGTTTTTCTCTCACATTTTTTATTCTTATAGGACCAAAATCATTTTCTTTCCATCATCAGAAAACATTATTAAAAAATGACGATTAAAATTATTAGGAATGTCATTTTTCATGCATTCAATGCGCTTAATCTCAAATTTTGAACATACAGTATTCCTTTTTTATTACATTGTTTCTTACTTTTTGCATTTCCAATGTATTTCTTTCATCTTTTACTTCATTTTTTTTGCTTCTTTGTTATTGTTTCATTCCATTAATTTATCTTTTAAAGAATTCATTACATGTAATACATAGGCTCAATACCATGAGTCACCAATAATGTGTGCCTGAAACCACCATGATTGACTTAACAACTTTAACTCTTTTGCTAATTCAATTATAACCTAGCATTTGACCCTTTAGAGTTTACTTGGTGTTTCCGTGACCAAGCCCATTCAAACTAACCAAACAAGCCTTCACCACTCACCTCCAAACCTTCAACACGCACCTTCAACCCTACTCATGTCAAAGCATATAACTAGGGTTATGAAGTATTATGTAAATTGTGTTCAAATCTCCCATGGGTTTTTACCCCACAAAAATAATAATAATTTACTTATTATTGTTATCTTGTCACTATTCCACCATCCTCACACATTACTATTGTTTTGACCTCAACTCAAAACCAACATTCTATTGATGCTTCAACACATTTAGAAAACCTCTCTCTAGAAGTCACTCATATGGACATAATAGTTCCACCTCAATGAATTCAAACCTTCACACACAAAGATCCACCATGGTAGTGCATAAAAATCAGTTTGCATTCATATACGCAGTTGTTATGTTTCTACTATGCATAGTCATGATATAATTTCCTAACTCTTGAAGTTTACACATATAAGGGATCTCCTCCTCGTTATGCGAACTTGCAATTTTTTTATGAGAGGATCCCACTCTCAACGTGTTGTTTAATTATTTTTCATCCATCTTGCAAACCACCCTTTCTTTCCATCCCAACTGTGATCAAGCAAACACATTCCTTCTCACCATTCCATCAACAAAAGAATTGTGTCTATTTTTTATTTCCTATTGAATTAATGACATCCATCCCTTCTACATCACTTCACATGTCCTTTAGATTATTTTCATGCAACAGAAGCTTTCACCACTTTCAACAAAAAATGAACCATTAGATGGATCTTTGACAACTAGTAGTGATGAAATTCCTTGAATCCACTCGTTAGTTAATGAAACATCTCTTTAAATCAAAGTATTTCCTCTGCAGAATGATGGTCAAGAGCACTGGGTAGGAAAATCAAGTGCCATTTTTTCATGGGAAATTCTCCATCCCAATCACTTCATTTTCTCCGAGACTTCTCTGTATGCATATTGCATCCATCTAATGTATGTGTGTAGAAGACCATCCCACATGCTAGGTCATCATTAACAACAATTTCTAGTTCCTCTTACAAGGAAATGCTCTACAACATAATCAAACTCCATGAAAACAATGATATTCATATTTGCAACCAAATAACAAATGCATCATTCTTGCCACTCTTGCTAGAGATTCTGAGCAACTAAACTCTCATCCCAAATTTAAGAAATGAAAATGTGAGAGAAAAATAATTATAGAAAACTGTAACAATACGTAAACATAAATCACACATGATTTATCCTAGAAAACCATTACAAGAGAAACTACTGAAAGAATATATTTTTTAGGCCCTTGATCAAATCCGACCTAGCCAACGAAGTGATCCTTCACCATGGGGTTTCATTGGGGGAGTAATACCATACCATATGCATTCATGTAGGGGGATATATATTGAGGAAAAAATGACGTAATATATTGAGCATATAATAGAGGGTAAATGGTTTCTATATGTTGTGTATAAAAAATGGAGCTCAAAGTTAACGAAAAAATATAAAGGGATGTAAAAAATGTTAATGAATAAATGGATACTTACAATATCTAGTGAAAGCAGGGGTTTTCTAAATTTGTAAGGTGTATTGTGTTTGTATTGGCAGGGGGTTAAATAAAGTTATTTTTAGAGGTATTTTCCAATAGGTAGTCAAATTAAGAGTATTGTTTAGTATTCCACGAACGCACGTGCTATGTCAAAGGTTCATTAGGTGAAGCCCCCATGTCCTTCACCACTCACCTCCAAGCACATTACAATGGAGTATCCCTAATCCTTTTAAAAAATCCATTACATGTAATCCATGGGCTCAATACCATAGGTCACCATGTTCCCAAAACCACCACTATTGACCTAACCACTTTGACCCTTTCACCAAGTCAAGTTTAACCTAACAGGTCTAATGTTTGTTTAATCGTTACATAAGCCAAAATAGAAATTTGAAATTGTATCTCCCTAAGTATAATGTCGTTGCAGTCTCTGATGATTCAATTACAGGTGCCCATAGGTACCTATAATTTCAATGTTGCATGATCTTTAGTAAACCAAAAATGACTTGTCATGATAAAGGAGTCTCATGGTCAACTGAAACTAATGTAGTTAAGGTAAATTTATGTAAAACCCAAAGTTTGTTTTGGTTAAGGGTAATCCACAAAATCCCAAAATATGTAATTGTTGAGTGCAACCTAAAAGAGCCCAATATGTGGTTATGGGTAAGCAAAAAAAAATGAAAAAAACCAAACTATGGTTAAAATAAGACAAATAAAATCCAAGATGATGATTAATGATGATGTCCAAAGAGTGAAAATATTTGTGACTACATAATTGTTGTTGAACTATGTACGACAAAAAGTTTCCTATAGAAATGTTATCGCTCAAACTAGAAAGGGTCCTAGGAGCGGATCCTATATAACAATTATTAGGTCAAGGGGAAACAATAGAGTGATAGCTCAATTTCACCTCTACTAAGGCTCCCTTCTCTTTACGGACTTTAACCGATGGGAGGAGACCTAGTATAAGAGGAATCACAATGAAGAATGGGTCAATGATCAGAAAAGGAGTGATTCCTAAAGCCTATTCACAAGAGAGACTCAATTAAATAGCTTACTTGCTTAAGAAGCAAGGTGATGGGCTCTCTAAGAAGGGCTATGAGAATACCTTGGCCTAGGGTTAAAGGATATGCCTTGACAAGGGGCTTCCTAGAATTAAGGATCCTTATGGAGAAATGAATTCTATATAGTCCTTGCGGAAATTAAGTTATAAATTTGTGGGACCACAGAGAACCCAGGTTAACCCAAACTAGGTCAAGGGTATGGAGTTGATCAAGCAAAGAGGGGCTTGACCTAATCAGGGAAGACAAGAGGATAAAATGACTAATTTTATTTTCAAATTTGAGTGCAATGATCCAAGTGAGGACACTAACCCAAAATCAACCTAGGGAGTGAAATGATCCTCGAGCTAGGGCTTATGATATCTCATGATTCCACCATCAGGTTGTACTCAAATTTGGAGGACCCCTTGAGAATACCCTAGAGCAGTTGTGGACCAATTTTCAAGGTGTTTGGATAGCTACAAAATATTTCTTGTGATGCCCTAAGGGACCTTCTAGGGTTAGGCGTAGAATTGGGAAAAGGGAAGAAAAGATAGGGAATTTTGACCACTAAAGGCATATGAGGATCAATGCCTTATTTCTTGGGATTAATGGAGTTAAGATAAATGCATATCAAGAATTTTGTGTGCTAAGGAGCCCTAATCGATCTTTGCTAGCCCCTCCAAGGGTAGCAACTAAGTCAATAAGGATTTATACTTTAACACCCTCCTCCCACATCCACCCAAGTAACCATGCCAATCGGGGTAAACATGAGAAGAGACGATACTATGATCAGATTCGACCTCCTAGGTGACCTTAAGGAAGTGGAATCGACAAAACATCACACAGTCATCCAACATCATCCACAAAACCTTCAGGAGACAAGTCAACCACTCAAACAACCTGTCCCTAGGTCCTACTGCTATTTGAGAAACCTAGGGCAGAGTAACGCTTCCCAGACACTGCCCAGGTGAGTTATAACACTCCCCAGACACTCCTAAGGTGAAGACATTGCCTAGGATAGCTAGTCTGTAAACAAATGCACTATTTGCTAGCATTCCATGATTTGAGTCACCTTTTTCGGCCTAGAGCCTGGGACGCTACCCATAATGGAATGATCACTTAAAATTGGTAAGAATACAAGAAAACAAAGATGCAAAATAAATAAGATGAAAAAGACCATAACCATACCCCTACTAGCCATGACAGACATTTCGTCAAACATATCATCAACATGTAACCTACAGGTGTAAACAACAGAATTAAGTGTAGGGATCTCATACTTATCTAAGAATCTCCATGAACCCTTGTTTCCTCATGTAATTTGTTGCCTTATCATTTATTAGATCATAGATACATTATCCATTTAGATACAAGTAAAAACATGTTGAGAGCCATACATGGTTGCTGTCACAAAAGATACTTATAACCAACATAATAGGAACATAAATGTGATGGACATATTAGCCATCAAAATCCATATATACATCAGCACATTTTCACATGAAAATCAAGGGAATGAATTTCTCATTAATAAATGTAATAAACCAACCGGTGATGGGACTAACATGTTCCACCTAACCATAGATTAGCTAAGCCAAGTCTCTCTTCATCCAACCACCCCCGTGCCATATTCCAAGCATGAATGTGTGACTCATAAAACACATAAAAAAACACCAATAAATGTGGATGACACTAGAGTTCTCTGTCTACACTGTGACGAATTTGAGTGCCTCCTAGTCTCTCAGGCTTTATCGTGCATCCGCAGTTCGATCCAGGGATCACTAGGCCCTACACCAAGATATACTCTCCAGGCTTTACTGTGCATTCCCTCCCAGAATCATTAGGCCCAACGGAGAGAAAATCCAACTCTTGGATTTACCATATATCTTTCTATTCACCAGCAAGGATTCCTAGGCCATCGAGGCACACAATATAGCTTTATCGCAACCCACAGTCCATATTAGCGGTTGCTAGGCCAATGGATTCATTCATCGTTAGTCTGATTTAAGGACCACTACCACCATCTGTTTGTCAATTTGGAGATCCACCCCTCTCAACTTTGAATCGAATCTGACCATCCCACACAAACCGCATGAGAGAACCCACCTCATCAAAGCTATTAGGAAATGGTAAGGCTATGGTGAAAATACTGTCACACCTGGAAAAACCCATGCCATGGTAGAAAAGAAACACATGCAATCCCATGCATGCCAAATCTAGCAAGGAAAATACACGTGCAAGTTGATACCTGCAATGAAGCCTGTTGTAACTACTTGATCCTGCCTTTCCTTGCTTGATCTTTACTTCCTCTTGCCTTCTTTTCCTTTCTTGCTCCAATGCCAAAGTGCTCCAAGAAACTCTAAGTGTCCAAGAGTATAAGAGAGAAAGAGAATAATGGGAGAGCTCCAAAGCTAAACTGACAAAAGGTTCACATTGGAAGGAGGAGACTTGCCAATTGATCCTCATAAGCCTTTTTATCAATGAGGCACCTATTTTCTTCATTTTCCATCGTTTTCCTTTAATTTTCTCCTCGTATGAAACCTATTACCTTTCACCTTCCTTTTCTCCTATTTTCCACTATTTTCATAAATAAAATGCCAATTAATGCCTCATGCATTTCCAAAAATTTAGTCATTGTATTTGTAAATTTCCTTAGCCATAAACAACCAAATGAACACCCACACGAAGATGTCTTTCCCACCATTCATATTGGAATATGTGTCCCATCGTCAGTGGTATTTATATAGGTTTACATAAAAATTTCACCAAGGCTATTACAAAGCCCTCCCCCTTGGGGGAACACCATCCTTGGTGTTCAATGACAGCTATAACCAACAAGACTACTGAAAAAAATGTACTACCCATGGAGCTTTATAACATAACTCGTTGCAATATTTACAATAACCATATGCTAAATCAAAACATCATGACAACATGACAACATACCGCATAGTGGAGCTTTATAACATAGCTCATTACAGTATTTACAGTAATACACACATATACACATGCATGTTTTCTAAATGAACAAATAAAAAGGTCTGATGTCTACATCCGCAACAAGGGAATCTAGAGGCTCACACCTCTACCCTTAAAATAATACTAGGATTCACCTCCTTCCCAGGAAGTCCAGAATCCACTGCAAAGTCAAATCTACATCTAATGTTCAGTGCTATAATCCTACACCACTTGTCCTCTTAGTGAACACTTATCGTCTCATTCTTCCAAGGCACACTCCCAATGTGTATTTAATTCCATCTGGAAATGCTAATGACCAAAACAAATCCAACTGTGACCTTCCTTTCTCTGCTACAAAGTCCCTCGGGAATCTGGTCACCCCTTCTGTGCAATCACTCACCTTCCAAGTTCCACTGGCACCCCCATCCCGAGTAGTCCATCCCTTAGAAAGGCTTCCTCACATTGGAAGATACAAAGACCAAGGCATATACCCATCTCAAAAACACCATACTAGTCATAGCATGCTCATGGAAATCAATGGATACAATTGGGTACCAGTCTCCCACAATGGACTTGCTCCTAAAGTGCTTTACCAACATACTATTGCATGTTCTAATTTCTTTTGTTGTTACTACCAATTCTTGTAGTCGATTTCAATCACCCAATTGGGCTTGTTCATGCTTTCTTGTACCAAGCACATAATTTCCATTAGATTTAAAATAAATTAAAATAACTTCAAATCATACGTCATTGGTAGCTCATCAATAAGGTACATTTGCAGTCATATTCGCTTCTTGTCACAACAAGTCAAACTAGCATTTTTGACCAAGTCAACATGTATAAAAATATCACATTAGGTTAGCTCAAAACATAGGCATCAAAATCATAAATCATATGTAACCATCATAAATCAAAATCATAAATCACATACAATCATCATATATAGAAGCATAGATCATGTGCATAATAAAATTGAAATACAATACCAATACTTGTCCTTCATCGATCCTTACTTCTGCCTTTGTTCATATTTCGTACGTACATCGGATCGGTTGTAACGACCGACAAACACCCAGTTCCTTGTCCTTAACCAGGTGTACATATCCATATTGTGCATCACACACACATGACCACACACGCCATACAACATCATGTAATGCATGCACCTATACCTGACATACAACACATACACCTACACCTGGTGTACAACACAACACAAGTACGTGTCTAGAGTGCAACAAAATGAATGCATATGTCACGATACCATGACTACGCAATGCACATACATAGTACCGCATGCCCGCCACACAGCATCTATGACATGCACTTAATCCCACATGTACACCATTACCACATGCACCAAACACCACATGCACAACATGTGTGCAACATCACATGTACACAACACCACCTACACAACACCATATGTACACTGCACCACTGTACAACATGTACACACTACCACATGTACACAATACTACATGCACAACATGTACACGACACCACATGTACATAGCACCGCATGCAAGAAAAGTACACAACACCACCTGCACAGAATGCTAGTTATAAAAGATGTACACAACACCACATGCACACAACACCACTCGTAGAATCATGCACACCACACTATATGTACATAGCACCACATGTACAACATGCACAAAACACCACTTGTACATAGCATTATTTGTACACAACACTACATATCTAACATGTACACAGTACAATATGTACACAATACCGCATATCCAACATGCACATAGCACCATCTATACCCAGCACTGAATATGAAACATTCACACCACACTATCTATTCTAACATTATGTACATAATATTGCATAAACAGCATGTACACACACTACATATGCACAATAGTGTATGTGCACAATCATCACAGATGCAACATGTACAACATGTATGACATATGCACAACAGCAATAACACACATTCGAAACCACACTACCTCTACCAAGAAACCTTGTTTCCAGTGTTTTATCCATTCTTATCCTAGCATGTCACAAACCACATTTCTTTCAATTCATTGATGTATCCTTTGGTATAACCTGTCCACAACATAGACATAATATAATCACATAATATCAATTCGTAACCACATGATACTGACCTCATATATTTTTCATGACTACTCTTCCCACTTGATTCCTCATGAACCAAGAACTTATTCATGCCATTTTTCTGCGTAAGAAATTATTCCTCCAAAAGAATGATTCATGATGACCCTGTCAGACAATGACATAGATACATGTACACATACATACACCATAAAATAATTATGATCTCATCATTCAACGTTAAACATACATACATATGTACATATAAACATTAACATAAAATAATCATGATCATAACATAATTACCAGATAACATAAGGCCTAGGTTAAGAGAACTTCCTTTGTTCATGCAACACATGCACAACATTGAGAACAACAGTTCCCAACATTGCCAAGGCATATGATGCCTCAAATCCATTTACTTTACCTTTCTCATTAATATATTTCCATCATCCATTTACCATAATGGACCCAACTAGTCCAATTGATTGTCATAGTCTTACCTCCTACTACGCTTACTCATGCACCGAGCTTCATCCAAGCCTTACCTCACTTGCTGTGTGCAACATAGCTCTCCTCGAGCTCCATTAAATTTCCTCTTTCCCCAAACAATTCCCAAGGCTCGAAACATAAAGGGAAAGACAAGAAACAAATAAGAATAAAACCATGAAAACCAATAATAACAAGACTCCGCAACAAAGTGGCATGATCATGCACTAGACCTACCAAAACTACAAATCAAGCACAAGAAAATAACAAAATACTAAAATCACAAGAATAAAAACAAACACCATGACTTAATCCCTATGGTTCCCAAGGAAATCTCGCATGTACATTGCACCACTATACAACATGTACACAATACCACATGTACACAGTACCACACGCACGACATGTACGCGACACCACATGTACATAGAACCACATGCACACATTGCCACTTGTACAACATGTACCCAACACCAGATGCACACAACACCGCTTATACAATCATGCACCCCACACCATATGTACATATCACCACATGTACAACATGCGCAACACCACTTGTACATAACACTACATTCCCAACATGTACATAGAATTATCTGTATGCAGCACTGCATATCCAACATGTGTACAGTATAATATGTACACAGTAATGCATATCCAACATGTACATAACACCATATATACCCAGCACTGAATATGCAACATTCACACCACACTATCTATACTAACATTATGTACATAATATTGCATAAACAACATGTACACACACTCCATATGCACAGTAATGCATGCACACAATCATCACAAATGCAACATGTACAACATGTATGACATATGCACAACATTAATACCACACATTCGAAACCACACTACCTCTACCAAGAAACCTTGTTTCCAGTGTCTTATCCATGCTTATCCTAGCATGCTACAAACCACACTACTTTCACTTCGTTGATGTATCCTTTGGTATAACATGTCCACAACATAGACATATTACAATCACATAATATCAATTCATAACCACATGATACTGAACTCATATATTTGTCATGACTACTCTTCCCACTTGGTTCCTCATGAACCGGGAACTTCTTCAAGCCATTTGTCTGTGTAAGCAATCATTCCTCCACAAGAATGATCCTAGTGACCCTGTCAGACAAGGACATAGATACATGTACACATACATACACCATAAAATAATAATGATCTCATCAATCAATGTCATACATACATACATATGTACATATAAACATTAACATAAAATAATCATGATCATAACATAATTACCAAATAACATAAGGTCTAGGTGAAGAGAACTGCCTTTTTTCGTGCAACACATGCACACCATTTAGAACAATAGTTCCAAACATATCCAAGGCATATGACACCTCAAATCCATTTAATTTACCTTTATCATGATTATACTGCCACCGTCCATTTACCACAATGGACCCAGCGAGTCCAACCGACTGTCATAGTCTTACCTCCCGTTGCGCTTACTCATGCACTGATCTTCATCTAAGCCTTACCTCAGCTGTTGAGTACCACATAACTCTCCTTGAGATCCATAAAATTTCCTCTTTCCCCAAACAATTTCCAAGGCTCAAAACATAAAAGGCAAGACAAGAAACAAACAAGAAGAAAACCATGAAAACCAATAATAACATGACTCTACAACAAAGTGGCATGATCATGCACTAGACCTAACAAAACTGTAAATCAAATGCAATCAAATAAGAAAAGACCAAAATCACAAGACTAAAAACAAACACCATGACTCAATCCCCATGGTTCCTAAGGAAATCTCACATGTACACTGCACCACTATACAACATGTACAAAATACCACATGTACATAGTACCACACACATGACATGTATGCGACACCACAAAAACACCACATTCACACAATGCCACTTGTACAACATGTACACATTACCACATGCACATAACACCACTTGTACATAACACTACATTCCCAACATGTACATAACATTATTTGTATGCAGCACTACATATCCAACATGTGCACAGTACAATATGTACACAATACCACATATCCAACATATACATAACACCATCTATACCCAACCTTGAATATGCAACATTTACACCACACTATTTATACTAACATTATGTACATAATATTGCATAAACAACATGTACACACACTACATATGCACAATACTGCATGCGCACAATCATCACAAATGCAACATGTACAAGATGTATGACATATGCACAACCGTAATACCACACATTCGAAACCACACTACCTCTACCAAGAAACCTTGTTTCCAGTGCCTTATACATGCTTATCCTAGCATGCCGTAGACCACATTGCTTTCACTTCGTTGATGTATCCTTTGGTATAACTTGTCCACAAGATAGACATAATAGAATCACATAATATCAATTCATAACCACATGATACTGACCTCACGTATTTTTAATGACTACTCTTCCCACTTGATTCCTCATGAACCAAGAACTTGTTCATGCCATTTGTCTGCATAAGCAATCATTCCTCCACAAGAATGATTCCTGATGACCCTTTTAGACAGTGACATAGATACATGTACGCATACATACACCATAAAATAGTAATGATCTCATCAATCAACATCATACATACATAAATGTGTACATATAAACATTAACATAAAATAATCATGATCATAACATAATTACCAGATAACATAAGGTCTAGGTTAAGAGAACTGCCTTTGTTCATGCAACACAAGCACAACATTAAGAACAATAGTTCCCAACATATCCAAGGCATATGACGCCTCAAATCCATTCACTTTACCTTTCTAATGACTATACTACCACCGTCCATTTACCATAATGGACCCAACCAATCTAACTAACAGTCATAGTCTTACCTCCCATTGCGCTTACTCATGCACCGATCTTCATCCAAGCCTTACCTCACATGTCTAGTACCACATAGATCTCCTTGAGTTCCATTAAATTTCCTCTTTACCCAAATAATTCCCAAGGCTCAAAACATAAAAGGAAAGACAAGAAACAAAAAAGAAGAAAACCATGAAAACCAATAATAACACGATTCCACAACAAAGTGGCATGATCATGCACTAGACCTAACAAAACTACAAATCAAGCGCAAGAAAATAACAAAAGACCAAAATCACAATACTAAAAACAAAACCATGACTCAAACCCCATGGTTCCCAAGGAAAGCTCAACCTAAGCCTTCTTCTCATGGCAACCTCTCTTGCCATGCAGCTCCCTACATCATGTTGTCATTAACACATAAATGTTAGTGCATAAATAAAAATAACAATACACTAGTTACCTCATCTTGTTGTGCCAAGCATGTTGCCTTGCAATTGAACACATCCACACCGTCTCTCAAGGGACTCCAATCCTTTGGCAGATCCACCTGTAACTAAAGACTAGCTAATATATGTGTCAAGCACATTTTCATGAATCTACCACATATGCACATAACGTCAAAAAAAATCAAGGTTAAGTAGACTCCATGTTTTCAAAGCACTCATTCGTTTGGAATTAGGTTTTCCAAAGATAGCCAAATTTCTTGTCCAACTCCTTCCTTTTACCTTTTTACTTTGTTGCAATTGATTCTTAGTATATATTGTCATGTCACCTGACTGTTAGTGATATAAACACACCAACTACTACCTTGTTAGACTAATACTATCATGTTTCCTACAACTGCTCACACACGTCAACAACATGTTCCAAATATCAGGACAATCATATTTATCAATTTGAAATCAAATTTTACAAACAATCATGTCATAATCCATAGTCAAATCATAGTCATTAGACATAATGCTACAACTATCAACTATATTCAAGTACATATCAACTGTGTCAACACATATATTTTAGTACAATCATCTTAAAACAAGATCATTTGAACACATACTCATACTATGCAATTCATCAAACATTCATACCATGTTAAATAAATCAACTAGATGACATAATCAACAATCAAGCACCAAATATATGACATAAAAAATAGATACCCTAATGTATCTTAGGGGAGGCAATCTTGTCTGCACAATCAATCTAGTTAGCACAATATAAATTTACAATACATCAGCGTAAGCACTCATAAGATCATGATATCCATAACAATATCTAACTAACATGTTCACATCATAAACTCATAAGCAATTTTCATTCATTCATAACAAGCTCATATGCAAGGTCAATGTATATTAATACAACACCATATCCAAAATATGTTGGCTCATACTTGAATATCGCAACCATACCATTTGCATAGTCCAATTCAGGTTAAAGTAATACATATATCATCAAGATCTTAATGTAATAATCCTAATCATAAAGTTATTAAAATATGAAAACAACAAGTTATATATCATGCTCATCAACATCATATAACATAATCATCAAGTTATATAACATAACACAACAATAGCAATGCATACAACCATAGGTTACTATCATTCATTACAATCTGACACATGTGCATATGACTACACTAATCAACTAGCATCTATCATGTATATAACCATAACATAAAAATACATGTACATAAACCTAATGTATATAAAATTAGTGCATATAACAATCCTTAACATACATACCTTCATACCAAACATACAATACCTATATGACGATCTACTCTTACCCCTAAGTCTAATGCTGCAACCTCATTATGATGATCTACATCTCTTGCTCTATCTCATCCAACACATTAGCATCCTATCATTACAAATATCATTATGATGACCTACATTGCATACCATGAATTCAAAAGGCCTGTTTGACCTACTATTCATGCATATCTATAACCAATACCATACATGCATAACAATTGCATATAGAAATATAACACATGAGTAAAAAACCATATACGCATCATTCTAGCTAGAGTCTAGTCATCAATGCATGACCATATCAACCAAACAAACCATGACCTCATGTATGACGAAAACCACTACTCCATTGTACACATTGTTGTATGCAACCATCAACATGCGTAAGCACTTCCTAATCAATTACACACACACATAAATGCATGTAGTCCAGCATAAGCGATCAATTCTTGTAATCAACCTACAAGACTGATACATGCAATCAAACCTACAAGAATGTAACCTAACATACAAGGATGTAAGTAGGCTACATAAAATCAACATGTAAGAGACATACAATCCATATGCAACCAGTCACATACTCATGACAAATACATTCCACAAAATCAATATCAAATCCTCCATGATAACCATATTACAACCATAATCAATCATCAAGCAAATGCAACAAGCACATGAAATGTAATTGTAAGAGACACACATGCAACTGACATGCATGCATGACCAAGGCACACTGCCCATCCAGTCTAAGATTTGTACCATGCTCTAATACCACTCTGTAACACCCTCCTCCCACATCCACCCAAGTAACCATGCCAACCGTCGTAAACATGAAACGAGAGGCTACTATGATCAGATTCGACCTCCTAGGTGACCTTAAGGAAGTGGAATCGACGAAACATCACACACAGACATCCAACATCATCCACAAAACCTTTAGGAGACAAGTCATCCACTTAGATAACATGTCTGTGGGTCCTACTATTGTTTGAGAAACATAGGGCAGATTAATGCTCCCCAAACACTGCCCAGGCGAGTTAGTCTCTAAACTAATGCTCCGTTTTCTAGCATTTTGGGATTTGAGCCACATTTTTTGGCCCAAAGCTTGGGACACTACACAAAATGGAATGATCACTGAAAATTGGTAAGAATACAAGGAAACAATGATGAAAAAGAAATAAGTTGAAAAAGAGCATAACCAAACCCCTATTATCCATGACAAACATTTCATCAAGCATATCATCAACATGTAACCTACAAGTGTAAACAACAAAATTAAGTGTAGGGATCTTATACTTATCTGAGCATTGCCATGAACCATTTTTTCCTCATGTCATATGTTTCCTTATCATTTATTAGATTATAGATACATTATCCATTTAGATACAAGTAAAAACATGTCGAGCACCATACATAGTTGTTGTCACAAAAGATACATATAACCAACATAATAGGAACAAAAATACAGTGGACATATCAACCATCAAAATCCATATATACGTCAATACATTTGCACATGAAAATCAAGGGAATGAATTTCTCATTAATAAATAAAATGAGCCAACTGGTGATGGGACTATCACATTCCACTCGACCATAGATTGGTTGAGCCAAGTCTCTCTTTAGCCAATCACCCCCGTGCCATATTCCAAGAATGAATATGGGACTCATAGAACACATAAAAAAACACCAATCAATGTGGATGCCACCAAAGTTCTCCACCTATACCGTGAGGAATTTGAGTGCCTCCTAGTCTCTCAGGGTTTACCATGCATCCGTAGTCCGATCCAGGGATCACTAAGCCCTACACCAAGATATACTCTCTAGGATTTACTGTGCATTCCATACTAGAATCACTAGGCCGAACAGAGAGAAAATCCACCTCTTGGCTTTACAATATATTCTTCCATTCACCGGCAAGGATTCCTAGGCCCACTGAGGCACACAATCTAGCTTTACTGCAACCCATAGTCTAGTTCAGGGGTTACTAGGCCATTGGCTTCTTGCATCCTTATTCTGGTTCAGGTACCACTACCACCATGTGTTTGTCAATTCGGAGATCCACCCCACTCAGCTTCGAATCCAATCCGACTATCCCACACAAACTGCATGAGAGAACCCATATCATCAAAGCTATTAGGAAATGGCAAGGCTAGGCTAAAACTAATGTCACACTTGGAAAAACCCATGCCATGGTAGAAAATAAACACATGAAATCTCATGCATTCCAAATCTAGCAAGGAAAATACACATGCAAGTTGATACCTACAATGAAGCCTGTCGTAGCTACTTGATCCCTCCTTTGCCTACTTGATCTTTGCTTCCTCGTGCCTTCTTTTCCTTTCTTGCTCCAATGCCAAAGTGCTCCAAGAAACTCTAAATGTCCAAGAGTATGAGAGAGATAGAGAATAATCAGATAGCTCCAAAGCTAAACTTACAAAAGGTTCACACTGAAAGGAAGAAACTTGCCAACTGATCCTCATAAGCATTTTTATAAATGAGGCACCTGTTTTTTTCATTTTCCATCATTTTCCTTTAGTTTCCTCCTCACATGCAACATGTGACCTTTCACCTTCCTTTTCTCCTATTTTCCATTATTTTCATAAATAAAATGCTAATTAATGCCTCATGCCTTTCCAAAACCTTAGCCATTTCCTTTGCCAATTTCCTTAGCCATAAACAACCAAATGAACACCCACACTAGGATGTCTTGCCCACCATTCAATTTGGAATATCTGTCCCATCATCCATGGAATTTATATATTTTTACATGGAATTTTCCCCAAGGCTGTTACATATACTTCAAATTTGTCAAAGAGATGAAGTTTCAAGGCCTTTCAACCTAAGAGGCGCCTCTAGGAACATTAATCCACTCTCTTCAAGTACAAGACATGCATTAAATCACTTATTCAAGGTTCCCAAAAAACTTTCGCATTTACTTTAACCCATACAAGAATAATGATAATCATAACATGTAGTAAACCAACAAAATAACAAGAATAGCATCAAAATTTGACTTACATGAGCGAGAGAGTATATCCATTCATCAAATTTTCTTTAGAAAGAATCTCCAAAGACAATAGTGAAAATCCAAACATCATAGTGCATCAAGAAATCTCCAAATGTTTAGCCAACAAAAAGTTCGAAAATGTCTCAAGAGATACTAATCCAATCCAAGTGATGATGATTAGAATGAATCACCTCACTTCTATTTATACAATCACTAATGAGTTTGATTTTCCTAATTATGCATATTTGAACCCCAAATAATAAAATAATGTGCAATAACAACATGTCTTGGTGACAAGCTCACCAAGATATCTCAATAACATAATAATAAGCCTCCCAAGAGGGTCAAATGATCAATAATGTGAGTTGTTAGGCCTTTGAGGAAGCCTACTGAAGTCCATATTGTGCCATGATGTGAGAATGGACCTCAAACATAGTGGACAAGGGGTTGGCCACTTGTTTTCAAGAAAAATTCCTGTGGTGCCCCCAAGTGGTTGTGAGGGGCACAAGGATATCCTCATGGGTCTCCAAGTGGATAAAAAATGCATGTAAACCATTTGTAAGGGCTAGGATGATATTATAAGCCCTTTGTGGTGATCATATGGACCTTGGATCATCCACGAAGTGAATGATGAAGGTGTGGAGCTGGCTAGGCATGGTAAACGAAGCGCATAATCCTTGTCCCAAAAGTGGAACATGAGCAATAAATGAGTGGTGTTGGGAATCCATACTCCATGTTATGACAAAGGCCCATGGCTCTCTCAACTCTCACCCTATAAGTGCCTCTGTGGCCCTCTAGATAGCTAGGACCCCATATAGGGAGACAAATCCCCAAATGGAGACCCATCTACAAGCTTGCATAGGATCCAACGTGTTCCCTTGCCCTCCAATATGAAATATCAGTAGAATAATCAAGTAAAGAGCTTACAAGTCATGGAATCAATGGGGAACTTCATGGTGACATGCCCTTCCATAGTGGGCTTTGGCATGTACAAGTGCCTCCAAGCTCAATAGGGAGTTAATCAAGGACCCTATTAGGTGGTTTCAACCTTTAAATGGGGTGACATATCCATGGTACATCGCTCAAGTGGTAGGTGGAAAATGATATAGTAATGGAATGGAGTGGGGATCAGGGGAATCATCAAGACCACATGTCATGGTGCAAGATTATCTATAATAAGGGAAGTCCACACCTGGGTATATGAGTGTAGGAGAGAGAAAATCATGGTACGAGTTACTGCAACCTTTTTTTTCCACCCTTCTCCATATCCCTTTTTCCTTTGATTTATTTTTCTTCATAACTGCTTGGGGATCCTAGGGGATAAGAGAATGATTTGTAATATATATCAGTGGATACCCTCGTAATGTGGGCAATTTCATCACCCACTAGGGATTGGGATGATCATGGGCTCCTTAATGATAGCGGAGGTTCATCTAGAACCCATAGGAACCAGGGTGATGGTCATGGATAAGAGGTAGAGCTCATGTTTAGCTTTTTCCCATGTGCTAAATTTGTATGTCCCGACCATCTTTTTCACTTTTTGGTACATTTATTGTTTAGAGTGGCCAAGTTATGCTTTTTCTTTTTCTTTTTTAGCTGCATCAACCTTTGGGGCGTCTTTCCAAGCCCAAACTAAGGTGTGGAAAAGGGGAGGAGGAGGCTAACCTTATGTGGTACCAGTGGACCCTGATGGGAAAATAGATGAATGGGGCTAAAATGAGTAGAATGGAGTGATGTATATGGTGCCAAGATGTAGGACCATGCAACCAAAATTGGGATTTCCTGTGTAGGGAAAAAAATAAATCTAATGACCAGTAAAGGAGATCCCATGTGAATAGGATACAAGGCTAACCATGAAATTGGGAAGTGGAGACAAGAGTACAAAACTACCCTACCCTTTCCACTATATCCCCCCACCAATCCATGCCCAAAATTGCCCATGAAAGGTAAGGAAAATTACTCAGCTATACCAATTAAAGACCATACCTTTAGGGTTGGGAGCCCCACCTTCAAACATACAATTATAATAAGTGGGTGAGGGACCACATGGATGGCTTAGGTGGTAGAAATAATGGCACATCGAGCCATATAGTGGTTGCAGTGGGTTGTTGGCTTCCAGTTGAGGACCATCTAGGAGAAAAAAATTCTCCTATATATACTACCCACAGGTGGTGGGTAACATCTTGCTCCAACTAGGACATGAGCTCTCAGAAATGTGCGCAAACCTACTCGAATGGGAGGTCATGAGATCACCAACAATCTCTTGGTACCATAGACCTGTTACCTGCACATATCAAAGACTAAGCACATGAGGTGGCATGGTTTTGCGGTATCTTTTGATCACCCATGCTTAGTATCAGGCCTTAAAATCAACAGGAAAATAAAATTTATTTAAAATGTAATTTAAATGCAGGTAGTCTACCATGAAAATATCATATGATGTTAATTCTAATGATACAATCAGAATACAATGCATCCTATCCTAATATGCATGTTACATCACCAAAATACTACATATAATCATAAACCCAGTGCAACCAACATATCATCTAGTAAATATGAAAACAAATGCCCTTTTGCTTACTCATGCAACAAATCCATATGCAAGTGCAAGAATGACAACATGAAAGGTTGCAAGGGAAATAAGTGGGAAAATGAAGTAACCGCTCATCGAGTATTTCTAGGAATTTTATATGTCGTTGGATTCCCTAAATTAAATTTTCAACCAGAGTTCGTAAACTTTGAGTTGCAATGCATTTTAGTTCAGATTCAAACTTACCCTATATAGTTCTAGTACGAAATGCTCAACTCTATGTCTAATAATCACACCTAGAATTGCTGAAGTTAAGAAGCATATTTCATTGTAATCTAAATTACCCTTAACGAGATCTATTTTCTATTCAAAACTCAAATCACTATTTTGTTCTTAACTATGATATATTAACTCAAAAAAACTCGTTCAAAAATAAAATAGAAAACTATCACTAATTATGTTCTCAAACCAATTTAACATTAACTCTATTCAAAACCATTCACAAAGCTAATCCCCGGGGTACTATGAACCAAAAGTAAACTCAATGATAACTCAAATCAATCCTTATGTGATACTTAATTCAAAAGAAAGCTCAACATTTAAAAGACATAACTGACAATTTTCTAATCTTAGAACTAATTTGAATCAGCACACACAACTTCAAGTTATCTAATGATGAACATAAATAAATATAATTAAATCTTCTTACGAAATCAAACAAATAACCATATATCTATTCAAATTTTTATTGCACTATTATTCAATTAAATATCGCACAAGAAATCAAAGAACTACACTACAAATGACATACAACTTCTAAAGCATTAACACACACTCTATTCTAGAAATAATACTCTGTCTCTAATCAATTTTGAATATTCAAACAAAGCGTAAACTACAGGAGTCTCGTGCTACTGATATATAAATTCATAAGCGATGAAACACTTCCAAGATATTTGACTTAAAACATAATAATTTACTCCTTCATAAATTCGTTTTAAATTGAAACTTCCTTTTCCAGCATTCACAAATTTGGAAGAGTAATCACAAATTTAACATGTACAAAGTATGTTCATAACAATGTTCCATGGATTGCAAAGAACCAACAACATTACACATGTTATCTTTAACTCAGATCTATGGAAACATTTGAAAGAAACTTAAGTACGAAATTAAGTGCAGGAATTCTGTAAGTCACTAACATAAGAAAATGAGAAATTAAGTGCAGTTCTATCTACTAAATCAAAACACACTTCCTACACACTAAAATGGTTATAGGACTCGATCAAAGGGAAATGTATTGTTAATTCTCTTAACTTGATAACTGCTTGTGTTAGATTTTTACTTACTAGCTTTGACCTTTGTTAGTTAAATATGAAATACATCAAACAACTACCAAAATAGAGAACAATGACACAATATGTAGGCTCCAAGCGAATGCCAAAACCCCTCTTCTTGAGGGGACAACCCGTAAAATATTTCCTTACCTTTTAGATCTTTCAATTGACGAATACCATGGCTTAGACTTAGACAAGTACCCTCCAAGATCAAGTCTTCCTCGACCACCTACTGCAATATATTTGACCTCCCCAGTAAATCTAAAATTCTGCCCCAACAATTGTTGTAATTTTGTTGCTTCACTAGGAGGCTCTGATCTCCCTCTTGCTGCTCTTCTCTTGACCTCGCTTGCCTAGATTTGAGTCTTATGGCTAATAGGAAACCCTAAGAGACTTGTGCTTGCCTACTTGCTCTTCATGCTTCCAAAATAAAACTTCTAGAATTCCCAATGTAGAAACCCTAACTTTGCATTCCCAGAAGAAAGTAGAGAGACCTAAAAACACCTTGACTTCTTCTTCGCACTTCCTTCTTTGTTTTGCAGCTGCTTCCTTCTTCGTATGAGAGATGAGTGAGTGAATGACCCAAATGGAGGACATGTTCTTATTATATATAGGCTTCCTTCAAGGGTGGACATGTCTCTTCACTTAGGCCGACTTGACAACTCATGTAGGCCAACTTGATCTTGGAGGTATTTTGACATTTTTCAAGACAAAATATTTTTTTTCTTTTACAATTTACAATGTGTCCATAGGATCTTCCATATATGACAATGACTATTATACCTAAGTCTAAGACAAACCCTAGAAGCACTCAATGGGTGCTTGACCTATAAAATAAAATAACTTGAGCATGAAATCCATGCTCCAATAATAATAATAATAATAATTTCTTTTTAATTTTTTATATACAAGAATGCATTTCATACTAATGAAGACCGAACCTAGTTACACATTTTTTAACACTCCCCCTTAACTAGGGAGGTATTCATAGAAGGTACATGGTCATTCTCAATTTGAAGAGATCTCATATGAAGAGTCAGATTGGTAACCCATCTATCTAGCATCATAATTACCAACATTGTTATATAGCAAGGCCTTGACTAACAACTCTATCTATCCAGAAGATCATAGCACAATGTTGTCGAGACCAATGATGTGTAGACACCAACATAATTGTCTCTCCAAGGTACATACCCCACCTAGGTTTTCCCAGAGTATGACCTCTTGTTAGACTATTCTTATCCTAGGTGGCTAATCCTCAAATAATATCAGTCCATGACTACCCTTGTCTTGAATGCCCTACCACATTCTCAAAGAGTATCAAATTCCAGATGGTTACCCAACCCTCCATTCTTTCTTCCCAAATGAAGACAAGAATTCTTGTGTCTATCCCTCCCTCTCAATCTGAGAGGACAAATCCACCAAACCCAGCTTGTCCCTTAAGTATACAAGCTTCTTGGTTGGAAGTGATTTTGTCAATATGTCAGCTACTTGCTCATTAGTGGAGATATACTATAGCTATACCACACCATTTTTCATTAGCTCTCGTATATAGTGATACTTTTTATTGATATGCTTTGTCTTCCCATCAAACACTGGTTCATGAGACAAATGAATACAACTTGTGTTATCACAACATATCACTGTAGGGTTCATTAGTCCTTCATATAAGTCAGACATTAGCTTCCTTAACCAACCTACTTCCTAACTAACTTCACATGCTGCAACATATTTTTCTTTAGCACTACTCAAGGCAACAATATTTTGTTTTTTGCTCATCCATGAGACCATAAATGATCCCAAAATAAAACATCCTCCTATAGTGCTTCTTTCATCTTGTTCATTGCCTCCCCAATCTGAATCTATATAAACAATCAATTGAACATTATTCCCTCTATTATATTTCAGACAGTAGTTGATGGTTCCCCGCAGATATCTTAGGATATGTTTTGTTGCTATCCAGTGATCATGCTTCAGCTCCACTTGGAATTCACCAAGTATATTTATTGCAAAAAATATGTCTGGATGAGTATTCAGCAAGTACATTAATGAGCCAACCAATTGTGTATATTTGGGAGGATCCACAGGGCTTGATTCAAAACTCCTTAGTCTTTTCAAGTTCGTGATCATTTATTTACAACCCATCATGTTGAAATTCTTCAGAATCTCAACCACATACTTTCCTTGACCTAAAATACTCTTCATTAGGTTCCTTCCAGACTTCTAGTCCCATATAGTAATGCATCAACTCCAGATCCTTCATGTCAAATTCTGTCGCCAATTGCTTCTTACATCCTTCAATTCAACCTTCTACACCTATTAAGAGAAGATCATATATATATAGAAGAATGATTACATGCTCATTGTTTACAACCTTAATATAGAGGTTTGAGTCAGCAAAACGTTTTGTGAAGCCTAGTCTTTTTAGATATACATTCGTTCTAGCATACCATACCCTTGGTTCTTGCTTGAGGCCATATAATGCCTTCTTTAGTCTACAAACATATGCCTTCCTATCTTTGATTTCTTATCCTAAGGGTTGTTCTATGTAGACTTCTTCAGCCATTGTGCCATTCAAAAACACAGTTTTGACATCCATTTGGTGGATGATCCATCCCTTCAATGCTGCCAGAGAGACCAATGATCGAATTATTATGTATCTTTTTGTTGGAGAAAATGTTTCTTCATAGTCAATGCCTTCAAGTTGAGAGAACCCTCTTTCTACAAATCTTGCTTTATACTTGTCTATGCTTCCATCGATTGCATGCTTGATCTTATAGATCCACTTGGAAGTAACTACAGATTTGTCTTCAAGCCTTGGTATGATCTCTCATACTCCATTCTTCATTATAGATTTATTTTTCTTCATTCATGGCATATTTCCATTCTTGATGTTCTATAGCCTCTTTAAAAGTGGATGGTTATGCTTCTATTAATTTTGTCATGTATGTAGCATACCTAGAGTATCTCTTGGGTCTTTTACTTTCTCTAAACGATCCTTGAGCTGCTCCATGAACTTCTGCATCAAGTAGTGTAGCCTTCAACCAATTAGGTATTTTCCTTGTTTCTTGAGTGACCACAGGTTGAATAGGTTCATTAGGTCCTTCTTCATCACGGTGATATCTTTCTTCCTTGTTAACTTCTTCCTCATACATAGGAAGTTCGTCATCATCATAATCTATAGAAAGTTATTTTGATTTCTTGAATGTTATGCTTTCATCAAATATGACATCACGACTAACTTGAATGTGATGTCCATATTTTATATAGATTTTATAGGCTTTCGGTGAGTTACTATACCCAATAAATATACCTTTCACACCAGAAGGATCCAACCTCCTTCTTTCTTTTGGTATATGAATTTACACAGGACATCCAAATATTCGGAGATGATCGACAGATGGATTCTTCCCAGTGAACACCTCCTCTTAGATTTTTGTTATCTATAGATCTATGAGGACATCGATTTTGTATGTAGACTGTTGTCTTAGTTTCCTCACCCCATAGAAACTTCGGTAGATATTGATCATGTTTCATTTCTTTTACACTTTCTTCAATGGACCTGTGCTTTCTTTTTGTAACTCCATTTTGTTTGGGATTGTATGGAACTATAAGTTCCCTCTTAATCCTAGATTCCTTACAAAATTCTATGATCTCCTTGGATGTATATTCTCCTCCATTATCAGATCTTAGTATTTTGATTCTTCTTTCTGTAAGGTTCTCCACTTCATCTTTGAATTATTGAAATTTAGTGAATACTTCATCCTTTGTTTTCATTAGGTAAACCGAGGTCTTTCTTGAATGATCATATATGAATGTGACATAATAAAGATGTCCTCCAAGTGATTTGGAGTCTTAAGGCCACATACATCAGAGTGAATGAGATCCAAGATTTCTTTTGACCATGAAGCATTGCTTCCAAATGGTTTCTTAGTATTTTTTCCTAATGCACATCCTTTGGAGACACCTTCATGATCCTCCTTTAGACTTCGTATTCAATCTACTATACAGTTTAGGGTTGGAAGAATTTTGAAATGTAGATGATGAAAGATTCATTGCCAAAGTTCACATGGACTAATCTCAATGTGAACTAGGGCATGCTTTAAAGGAGATATTAATATGTAGAGTCTTCCTTCTCGGATACCAATTACTTTAGATTTTTCTATGCTTGAGCCTTTTTCCCAAACAACTACTTTTCCATCAATGAGTGCTACTCTATCTCCTTTATCTTCTAATCTTGAAATAGAAAGTAGATTTTTGTGCAAACCTAGAACAAACAATATGTTGTTGAGGTGGATGTTTCTTCCATCTTCTAGATTTATGGATGATGATCCAATGCCTTTCATAGGATAGCCCAAGTTTCATAGAGTATGTGTATTTTTCTTTTGATAAGGTCTTCAATTGGTGAGAGTGACCAATCATGTTTCTTGATGCACAACTATCAATTACCCAGATGTCTTTGTCTTGAAATGTTCTAGAGAGAGGAGAGAAGAGTGCTTCATATTTTTCTAGGTTGATTCCTTTTTTTTTAAGAAAATATGAGACTTCATACCTCTTTGATCCTTTTCTTAAGATGGCTTGCAATCCTTTTGATGACCTTCTTCGTTGTAGAGGAGATCTTCATGATGCCATTAGATAACCAAAGCTTTGATACCATGTTGAGAATTTACTAGGGCAATGTATATGTTAATTCTCTTAACTTGATAACTGCTTGTGTTAGGTTTTTACTTCTTAGCTTTTATATTTATTAGTTCAATATGCAATACATCAAACAACTACCAAAATAGTAAGAATAATGACATGGTATGTAGGCTCCAAGCTAGGGCCAAAACCCCTCCTCTTGAGGGGAAAACTCGTAAAATCTGTTCTTATCTTTTAGATCTTTAAATTGATTAATACAATGGCCTAGACTTAGACAAGTACCCTCCAAGATCAAGTCTTCCTTGAACTCTTACTGCAATATCTTCGACCTCCCAAGTAAATCTGAAATCCTGCCCTCACAACTGCTACAACTGTTGTTGCTTCACCGGGAGACTTCAATCTCCCTCTTGTTTCTCTTCCCTTGACCTTGCTTGCCTTGGTTTGGGTATTAAGGCTAATAGGAAACCATAAGAGACCTTCTCTTGCCTTCTTTCTCTTCCTTCTTCCAAAATCGAACTTCTAGACTTCCCAAGTGTAGAAACCCTAACGTCATATTCCCAAAAGAAAGTGGAGAGACCCAAAAGCACTTCAACTTCTTCTTCATGTTATCGGGAAATCTAGTGTCTATGCAGAGCTGCTAGTCCCACTAAGACATGTAGCTATCTTAGAAACAAACAGATTAAAGTTACTTTTGTTTTCCTTTACGAGAAGTAGATAGGAGACGAGCAAAGAATACCAACATCAATCTTTCGCTTGGTTTTCTGCTTGTTCCGTCTCCTCTTTGACAGATCTTTTCTGCTCCTCCCTTGACCACTCCGCTTCAAAGAGTACTTGTAAAGTCAAAGAAGCATAATACCTTCAAAGTGCAAAGATCTACAATCATAAACAATATAGGACTAGATATATATTGACCACACAAATGCATCTATTAGCAAACATACAAGAATGTGGAGGAAAACTTGAATAGCTTTATTGATATAGAGATTAGAAGAGAGGATTACAACCCATTGGTCTGACCCAGCGTCATCCTCCCAGCATGAAAGCCCTTCTTCACCTCATGAAAAGCTTAGATCAACCAACAACACTTCCTTACAAGATACAAGATTCCAGACTTTTGGATCTTTGGGATGAGGGATCCATATATAGATGATTGCAAGGGGGTGAGTCAGCTTCTGGGATTTTGATTAGTGTCTTCTCTCTGATAGTCCTTGATTCCACTTAGATATTGATGATCTCTTACTCATCCTTGGGCGAATTCAGAGTGGCAAGTGTCACAGGAGAAGTTTCTGGAAGATTCCATGATCATCCACCTTGCAAAATGTCTTTTCCATTTGTCTACTCTCGCCCATCGCACCCTACAAAAGGGCTTTCCAGTATGCATCGCACTTTTTGCACTGAGCAGGTGATATGCATCGCACCCTCTGCACTGAGAAGTTTGTATGGTCTAGTTTTGACCAGTTCTAAGCAGTTTTCTATGGAGAACTTCTGGGAGATGATGTAATCAGCTAACCTTGTTCCTTTAGGGCATGAAACAACACTTTTAGGGACTCAGAAGCCCTTGGTTTATGGACATATGTGATTGGGGTCGTAGTGCCCAAATATGTCTAGAACACTTCACCCTTCCTTATTCTTCCTTCTATTGCTTCCTTCTTCGTATGAGAGATGAGTGAGTGAATGATCCAAATGGAGTAGGAGTTCTTCTTATATATAGGATTCCTTCAAGGGTGGATATGTCTCTTCACTTAGGCCAGCTTGATAGTTCATGTAGGCTGACTTGATCTTGGAGGTATTTTGACATTTTTCAAGATAAAATAATTTTTTCTTTTACAATTTGTAATGTGCCCATGGGTCTTCCATATATGAAAATGACTCTTATACCTAGGATAAACCCTAGAAGAACTCAATGGGTGCTTGATCTATAAAATAAAATAACTTGGGCATGAAACCCATGCTCTAATAATAATAATAATTTGTTTTTCATTTTATATATACAATAATACATTTCATACTAATGAAGACAAAACCTAGTTACAAATTTTTCAACACTTGCCACAACCTAGGGCAAGCCTAAGCTAATTCAATACTTGCATATTAAAGAGACATGAACTCTTAAATGAGAGTAAAATCTGAGACAATAATTATATTGGAACTTTAGTGAAACGTTAGTTCAAGAGTTCAATCTTAACAGAGCAAAATCAAAGAGTGTCATGTCACAATCACCATCTCAACCTAAGTGTGTATCTCTGTGTGCATATATGTGTGTGTGTAACTTTACATACAAAACATTGGTCCTTCTAAAGAGTTTAGGCCAATCAAATAGTTACAATCGATTGAGTAAGGAGAGTAAAAATATCTAGGATTAAACTAAGTTAAGCCAAGTAAAATCTTCAAGATTATTTCTCCTAGATTGTAACTGAACTTGTCCCAATCATGGCACTGCCATTCAACCAAAGAAACTAATTCCATATTCGAGAAGAATAAGGACTATTCTAGGATTTCGATGGTTGACTAGTCACCCACTGCTGAAAAGAGTACTAAATTAAGTGAAAAACTGAGTACAAAATTGTGTTTCCAAAAATGGTTTCTCAATGCATTGCTAGACTGTGTGCTAGACCATTTGATGAACTATCCACATACTTCAAATTTCTGCCTATATTCAAGAGCCCTTTTATATACCAGTCAAATCAAATCAAGAGTTATAAATATATTTAACATCTACCTAAACCAAACAAAGACATATGAAAATAACACCTATAAATAAATCTTACCTCCACAGTGTAGTAATGCAGTTTAACTAGTGTGGAGTGGTTTTAGCGTACCAAAAAGGGGTAAAATAACATAAATGATAGTAAAAATAGTGGGATAAGATGTGGAAAGTGGTACAAAAGTGGGGACCAACATCCCCCCATGCCAAAGGGAATTCATGTCCTGATGCAGCTATCATTTTCAAAATTCAACTAGTCATAAAAAATTAGGTCATCCCTTCCTTCAAATTCCCTTCACGCTTACTAGGACTTCCAAAGAATGGTTTTCCTTCATTAATGGTCATCAAAATCTTAGGGCTCACTGCTAGGAAGTAAGCTTCTTGACATTCCTCTATTGTTTCAGCTTCCAACTAATACGGCATTTTTTCCTCAAGATGAGCGCATCATTCTTGGAGACTAGGGATAGATTCATGTTTTGATATTGATCATTAATCGTCCACACATATCAAAACAATGTCTTATACTTATAATACTTCTCCTTAAGCTTTACATTCTTTTTCTATAAATTATCCACCAGTGGTTTTAAGTCTTTGTCACCACAAACCAAGGTATTTTCAGCAGGTATCGTATGTTGTCGTGAACTACTCCCTCTGTGAGTCAACCCATCAAGTGTCTCGCTCTTCTTATACTTAGATGCTCACTTATTCTTTTCTGGACCCTTATCAGATGGACACAATAGTGGGGAACTGCTTAGAAGATCTTGGAAATTATCTTTTCGTCCCTCTTGCTCAGGCAAAAGATCCCCTGCTTCTTCGACTACCCGAGAAGGGATATTCATTTCCTGTTTTGGAGAGGATAGAATAGTAACAGGTTCTTGGTCTTGAGTACCAGAAATGTATGATTTTTGTTTAGACATGCTTCTCATATTCCGCTTACCTTGTGACAACGTCAAAATATCTGAATCTTTCTCCTTTTGTACTAGTGTCATAGGAACTGATTCCACCTCCTACTTTTCCTTGAATGGACTTCTCATTATCTTCTTAGGGGCGACATTAGCTCCCTTAGACTAATTTTATGTTGTTGAGACAATAGGTTCTACAACCTCCACCTAAGGATTTTTCCATTTGTTTGGTTGGGGTTCTTTAGCTACTACTTCATTATTAAAAGGTTCATCCTTTTGCTACTTATTTCTCTTGCATTTCTTTCCTTTCGAAGCTAGGGTCAATTTCTCTATAGATAAACTAGGGTTTACACACTTCTTCATGGGTTTCACTAAATGGTTTTCCTCCCTTGTAGACACAGGGGTTATCATAAGGCTCTGGCCTTGTTTAGAACTGGAATCAAGAGGAGTCTCTGCTTCTTGAGTCAATTTATTCGATCAGGGGCTAATGAGCTTATGTTATCCTTTAACTTGGGTTTCTTTCCCCGTAAAACTTTCCACCAAAAACTCTTCCCATGTCTTCTTTCATCTACTCAAATCATGAATAACCAAAATATTGATAAGACTATGATGACACATGCTAGTCTTAAGGTTTTTGACAGCAGACTGAACACCCCTAGTGACCTTATACAAACTTCTATGCAGAAAAATTAGAAAATTGACTTCTCGTCCATCTAAAAAGTGCAAGAGTAGTTTAATATGATAAAGGAAAATAGTGGTATACCCCCCCTCGAAGGTAACAAATCTCTGTAATGCAGTGATGAGTGGGTGTCATTCCTCCTCCATGCAACTCCGTAGGACCCCTTGCGACCAGTTAATGGACTTGTATGTTGGCTTGAGGAACTTAGCACAATCATTTGGCTTGAGCAACCCTCCTTTAAAATATTTCTCACTAGTAATGGCAATCTAGTTGCCCTGCTTATTGACTTTTCAGTCACTTTGATTTTCAGGTTCTCGCCCCTTTCAACTTTCCCATCAAAACTCTACAAGAAGGCCATTGCTACTCTATCGTTATAAACCTAGAGTTTCTAAAGGAAACCCATCCATCCCTTATCCTCGAACATCGCCTTACACTTAGCATATTTTGGGCTCTTGGAAAATTGAGTGAATGTGGGTTCATGGCGGTTGGCCCCTATGGCGAAGGTGGAGTAATGTTAAGAGTTAGATGGAAAATACATGGGCTCATAGGTTGGTTCTCAAATGAAACTTAGCACTGAGACATGAAACTTCCATGTTAGGGTTCACATAAATTTAAATTTGTTTGAAGTGGTGACTATAGGATTTTTTAATTATGGTGTAGATTGGTTGTTGTAATGATGAGTAAGTACTTGACATTTGTACCACATGACTAGAAATGAATGGGAAGGTTAGTAGAATAGGATGGTTTAGGATCAAGCGAATATGGAGAACATATCTAAATCATTACAATGAGTGGAGGTAGATTATTACTAAGCTCTATCATTCATATACTTTGAATTAGTCTAAGAAAATGTAAATTTAATCATATCTTGATTTGACTGCACATTAATATTCAGGAACTGAAGAATGATAATGACAAGGACACCTTGGTATTTGGCTAAGTGTCTTCTCCATTTGCTGAATCCAAGATGATAGACTTTTTCATATAATTATAAATAATCAAGGGTACTTACAATTTACCACCTTTATTGATTTTAATGCTGCCAAGCTAAAGCTGGTCCCCATATACCTTTCCTGAACTTGATATGTAGTTTTCTAAGAAATCTTTCAGTACCCAATATAGTTTAAGAGTAGTAATGAATTATGTACATAACCTCTAAAATTTCTCATCAAACATGGAAACTATGAAAATTTGTGACTGAACTGAAAAATAAAGAGAAATATCCCTTGAAATGTCATGTAGGCCAACTGTAGAAATTTTGGTTGAAATTTGACTTCTAGTTGTTGTATAATAACCTGGTGCCATCATTCCATGGTTTTGGCCAGGCCTAGAATGATCACTGCCTAGGGAATTTCAATTTTTGGGAGTCTAAAATGCACAAAAGAAGAGTCCAAGGGGGGATTTATTTTCCGTACTTATTCTGTTGAGTCTGGAAAAGAATAATTGTGTACTCAGTAGATATCTAGCCACTGTTTCCTCGTCAATTTAAGGAGCCTGAGTCAACTAATGCTCAGGGTATTCATTTTTATAGAATATGAAAAACCCAAAGTAGACTCTAGGGAGATTATTTTCTGTAATTATTCTACTGATCCCGGAAAAGAATAATTATGTAATTAGTAGATCACTAACTACTACTGTCTCATTAGTATTTAAGATCCTGGTTTAGTCAATGCTCAGAACATTTAATTTTAGGGATTCTGAAACGTTTAGAGTAAACTCCAGATTGTCATTTTCCATAAATAATCTGTCAAGTTCAAATAAAGGAATAAACTTACCCTTGACATATTTCCTCTTTATTCTATGTGATATGTGGAGGAAAACAAAAGGTCAACCCACTATTATTTCTACTATATATATATATACAATGTTGGGCATGGAATCCGCCCAAGGCATGTTTTAGGGCTTAAAGCCCAAGTTTTTACCAAGTCCTTTATAAAAGCTCCGCGAATTGTGGGCGTGGAGCGCGGAGTCATAATAGAGTCACAGGGTTGTCCGCCCTTGTTTTTGTAATTTAATGTCGGCTTGATAGACCTACCCATGGTCCGTGGACCATGTGATTGTATAAATAGAGCGAGGCTCTAAGTGTAGAAGAGAGCATATATAGCAAAGTCAAGAATAGAAGCATGATGAGTCTAAGAGATTGAGTCGAAGGGTAAAAGGGTGTCTTTGGGAAATAGAGTAGGAGAAGGCTCTACAACTGAGTGCGCAGAGGCCTAATAGTCCGCAGCTGAGTGCGCAGGGCAGGTCAAGTCTGTAACCATTGGAAGAATTAATAAAGAGAAGCTTACCATATTTCTGTGTACCTTTTCCTATTTAATGTATTATTGGGTATAAATTGCAAGTGTACTGTTTATTTGCTATGTGAACCTATATGTGTGTGCTGTATAAATAAATATAACATAAGGCTTCTATTTACGTGAAGATAAATAACTTGTGTAGGAAGATAGGTAATATCTCAGGTGTGACTTAGGGAAATAGTGCAGAGTGCTGCTCCAACAGTGTGGAAGCCCCATAGTGCTTAGGGTTGTGCGAAGGCAAGTATATCAGGGCGCAAAGGCCAGGGAAGTATGCAAAGCAACCTACGCACAGGGATGAGAAGTTGGACCAAATGAAACCCTCAGACATCTCAAGGGTGCGGAAACTTGGTTCGAGCAACCCCCCATACTACTCTGGGTGAGACCTCAGTCCACGCTCCATGAACTCTTGCCAAAAGGGCCAGTAGTACAGGGATTTGTTTGGCTAATTAACTCTGAACCTAGGTCAGGCCCCAACAAGCCAACAAATGGTTTTATTTCCGGGACCGGGATCTACATAGAGATGTCTGATGTCGTCTCACTAGAATCCAACAAAGAAAGGAATTGAAGATTGGTTGGATAGAAAGATTCATGAGTTCGCGGCGCAAGAAAATAGGAATCCGTGACTATTAAAAGGAAGAGTGGTTAGACTGTGACTTATGTACAGAGATCCATGAAATTTTCTTCACATATTTCCCTACTGAGCTATACGAGTGGATTGCGAAGCTAATAGATATCCAAGGAAGGTGTAAGTTCGACAGACCTATTGTGTGGAATCCAGAATTTGTGCGCAGATTGGAAGTATCAGAGGATAAGATCGTGCGCGTTGTTGATCACTGACTTGATCAAATTATAGGAGGATTCATCACCGAGTTCATGGTATATACTTCAGTCAGCTATAGCGAGGCAGAACACCGCTTCCTCAAAGGGTCGCGAGGTAAGTATGTTAAATCTTTGAACACTTGGATTAAAATGCTCCTGTGTGAAAAATGGGTTATGCAAATAAATTGATGTTTGGGGCTACGCGAAGTGGGAGAATCTATAGAAACAAAGGTAGTACAAAACTAGAAACTAGCCCCTTGATTTCACCTCCACGAGGGGGTGAAGAAGAGCTCACAAAGGTCTCACTGAGAGGTGCGATCAGTTTGATAAGGAAAAGAATTCCACACATACCACCCCCACCCACATCGGCGCTAGTTTCACCATCTTCACCCCCATCTTCACCCATACCACCCTCGCCACCACCGCAGGTCAGTATGGCAAGCCTGATAAAGTTTCCAGTCTTCAAGGGAGTAGGGAATGAAGATTGGGACCCGTTTTGGTTCATGGTAAAAGCCGTGTAGGAAGCAAAGGGAGTCACGAATGACAATAAAGAAAGCAACATTGGTCAACACTCTGCAGGATCACGCACTGACCTAGTACATTAAGCATTCCAATGACAATTCGAATGTGGGTATCGTAGATATTCAAACTACGCTAAACAAAGAATTTAGCAGGCCAAAGTCAGAGGCATAGTCGATCATTGGGTTCAAGGAAATCACAATGCTACCAGGTGAAACCCCTTGGGAGTTGGATCAGAGACTGAAGTGCACAATTCGCGAAGATAACATGATGTTGACGAATGGACAACACCACGAATGGTTTGTAACATTGTTAATGCCACATCTAAGGAATGCGTTGTCGCAACAGAGGCTAGCAACTCAGGCCGAGGCCTTGGAGGTCACAATGAGATTGCACGAGATTCTGATATAGGATCCCAACCTGGGAGTTCGGCAGATTCATGCACAGTTGAAAAACTTGTGCCTTGAGATGCAGAGTTTGAAACAAGACAGGACAGCTCACCCAGAAGTGTGCGATGAGGTATGGTGTGTAAAGTGCAAGGGTTAGGGACATGACAAGGACCACTACCCGATGTTCGCAAACAACCTCACGGGAGGAGAACCAACGGCATTGAGACCAAAGGCACAAGCAAGACCGAGTGCGGCGCTTGAATTATGGTGTAAGATTTTTCAGATAGGAGGAAATCATGCTACATATATCTGCCATTTATTACAAAAGTACACACATAATTCACAACAATTGTTCTATAATTTTTGTAGATCAGTGGGACATGATGAGAGCACTTATAGAAGTTATGAGCTGATGATGGATCAAACTCCTACCTACAAAGTTCAAACTAAAATGTGGGCCCTTCACCAGAATGCAGGGATGGCGCGAACTAGATTTCAGGGGTGTGGATGAGGCCAAGGTGGAGGAGGACCAGGAAGAGGTTGCAGACAGCTAATACATTACAATTGTGGAGGGCCAAAAAATTATGCCCATGATTGTACAAATCCAATGCGACCATCATGCTTGTATTGTACATTATTTGATCATAAGACAGAGGATTGTCCCACCCTGATAGCAAGGTTGTGCAATAAAGCAGCACTCCAACCTCCCCCGCCTGAAAACCTACAAATGATGAGGTTTGTGCTGCACGAGGAAGACCCTAATGTAAATATTGTGCTCCGAAGTGGAATTGCGACAAGGGATGACAAAGGAAAGCAACCCAAAGAAAGTACTTGGGTTCGCAAGGCTCCAACGAAGGAACCAGATTTTGATTTGGAGTGCGCTAAGGAAACCTTCATGGAAGCCAAGAAGAGCTTCGTTGATACCTCCACTTCAGGAAGTAAAGATAGACCAGAGTTGGAAGTGGACCCATTGATGCTCTCAATGTTCCTAGAAACATGCATGAAGCTGCTACACAACAGCAAGGCTGTAAAGGGGCTGTAGGAACTCACAAATAGATGTGTTGGGACTGCGCCAGGAGAACTGCACACAGTCTGGAAGCTCAGAAAGAACACGACGTGAATGGGAAGGGAGATGAGATTAAGCATGCAGATTGGAGAATATGAGATGGAATAAGTGATTTTGGATCTAGGGTCGGATACAAACGTCCTGCCGAAGCAAACCTGGGAGCGCATGGGAAGGCCTACACTGCAATGGTCTCCTATCCAACTGTTAATGGCGAACCAGCAAAAGATCCTACCTATGGGGAAATTGTAGGGAATCACAGAAGATATTGAAGGCGCAAGTGATCTAGTAGATTTTGAAGTGATAGAGATTGTTGATGACAACAATCATTACCCCACGCTATTAGGAATAGATTGGGCAACTGACATGAATGGGATGATCAATATGAAGAAGTGCAAGATGATTTTTGAGAAGAAGCCTCTGCACATAATTGTACCTTTGGATCCTGCAGAAGGATTGAGCTACACAAAGCTAGTGCGCGACTACGACAACAACGATGATTTGGATTGCATCTATAATATAACCATGTGAGAACAAGACTGGGTGAATCCAAGTGTGGATGGATGAATATCATGGGAATGCAAAAGCTCCTGCACATCGAATTTTGTCAAAGAGATAGAATGATGGTAGAACCGATTACCCGAGGTAACCACACTGAACTGTAACATGTTGACGAGATCATTGCACTGCGTATCGATGGAGGTAAGGGATCTGCCTATGTATGATGGGTTAAGTGAGGTGGATTACTTCCTGAATAGATTTTAAAGTGAGGTGTTGGAACAACAATGTTTCGAAGCTTTGAAATGGGTATTGCGCGCTATGCCCGCGAGGTGGTGGAGTATGCACCAAAGAAGCTTTGAGGACTAGTGCGAATGCAAGAGGATGATGCGCATGTATTTTGGGAAGCCTCAACTGTGATTAACAGACAATATTGTCAGATGAAACGATCCATGTGCCCACCTGTCCAGGTGGATACAAGCATATAGTACGAAACCTGCGAGGATGCACACTGTCTTCGCATTAGGAGACATGGTCAGTAAGAAGGTGCGGGCAAGGCAATGGCATGAACAACCCCTTCGATTGGAACCACGGAGTATGGAAAGATCAAGTGCATAGAAGGTTATCCACAATGAAGCCTTTACCGAAGTATGTGAAGCGTTGAACAAGGTCCACAATATGCAGTGGACTGACTAGGACTTGCACGTACCAATGGTTCTATGGGCTTATAAGACCACATGCAAGAAACTGACGATGCAGGCACCTCCGAGGATAGAGTATGGTGCGAACACTATAATCCCGATAGAGCATAAAATGCCTAGCCCGTGCATGGCAGCACCGATAGATACGACGGTTCACAGAACCTTGGAAGAATGGATTGCATAGCCAAATGAAGTAGAACATTGGGGACTTGAGGAAGAAATCCAATAGGGTAATTTTAAGCTCCAAGAACTTGGGAAAGAAAGGGTACGATTAAGGGCGAAAATTGCTCTAGTGGAAGCGGAGGTTAAGAAGCTTGAGGATGAGATAAAGGAATATTTTCTCAATAAGAAGACCAGGATGATAAAACAGGGCATGCACGATCACGCTGAAAAATTTGGGGAATATCGCCGTGAATTGATCAGTCTGATGGCTTGGCTTGGACCACATATTACTACATGAATCAACCATGATGGTGCACTGCAGATGATAAAGTGCGTGACGCTGCCAATAACAATAAAAGATGGGTATTTTTTAGGAAAAATGATGGATGACAAGATGAAGCCCTATACAGGTGGCACGGCCACCTGACTAGCCATTGAAAGTACAGTATTAGCACTTCTGGTAGTTGAAAGGAGGCACGAGACTATAAACTACTCTACCCAAGAGCTGTGCGATGTTAGAGCTGCACACAGAAACAAAGTGTCACAAGGTTTGCGCCCGTGCAAGGGGGGTTTCGCTGCAGCACGAGTTGACAAAAAAGTGACCATTGAAGTCACTATTAACGATGTGATGCTTAACTTGAGACCAAATGGAGCGGGCAACAGACATTTTAAAAGCGATTTATGGGCAAGATTTGGGAAAATCTGCCTCCAAGAGAGCATTAATGAACTAGATTTGGGGGGAATGGTCGAATTCAAATTCAAAAGGTGTTATAAATTACAAAGGGCTGCCCAGCAAACAACACTTAGTCATTTGAGAATTGAGCTGTTGTATAACTCGTGTAGCCTAGCGGAGCCCTATTTGACCTGTGTAGAACGTTGGTTGAGTCCTTAAGCATGTGAGTGATAGATTTCTGGTCAGACATGATGGCATCATTTGAGGAAGCTATGGAAATTACAGAGATGACTGTCGAAGAGGCCGCGTAGGCCCTGACTATGGGGGATGCCCCTGAAGGCACCAGGATTGTGGCAGAAATCCCTAAATAACTGCCCTCACCGAGGTCAAAGAAAGACAAACGGGCGATGGTTCCTGTACATGTGTCTCCACGAAAACCGCTACGCACCAAGCTAACAATGGAGGAGAAAGGGAAAGTTGTTAACATAGAAACCGACGAGGAGGAGGAAGACCTGGAGGACCTTATCATCAAAGAAGAAGAGGACGAAGGCATGGAGGAAGAAACTAAGCCTGCACACCCTCCAACAAAGCTGCCTGCCTATATCCCCCCGTGGAAGGGGAAGGTTAAAGTGCCCAAGGATCTTGACAAGAGCAAGAGCTCTCTCCAGACCCCACTCCTCCCACACGATATCATTTTTTAGCACACGCACCTAGGACGGGTGCCTAGCTTGAAATTTCAAGATTGGGATCTTGCTAACCATGAGAAGTTCCCTCACCTAGAGACCATGCAGCTCATGAAGCCTAAGCAAAACACCATGGCGAGAATTACTGAATTAAATCCATGAAAGTGGTTGCGTGGAGTGGAAAAGGCAAGGCTACTAAACCTGCTCTGGGTGCCGCATTTCCACCGCGCCCCAATAACAATTTTCATCATCAGGCAGCGGCTCTGCCTGGTGCATGGTCGGTGTTTGTGGTTGGAGAAGCCCATCCCCATCACGAACCACTTGATTCACTGCATTATCCAGATCCCATGTAAAGGTGAGGACCTTGCAGATATCTCGGAGGGGAAGAGCAGTGACTTGGCTATTGCGGAGGCCATGAAGAAGAAATATAAACTGGAGAAGAAGAAAATGGGCTATGACATATCTAGGATCAACAACAAAGCAATAAGAGTGGCGACCCAAAAACTGGCAAGTAAAGTTATGCGCAAGTGCTGCGCAGATGAGGTACCTGTGCTAGTGGTAGTACTTGCTGAGAAATTAGCGGAGGGGGTCCAATTTAACTGGTCTGAGTTCCTATGCAAGGAATTCTTGGAGAATTGTTGCGAGGCTTAGGAACAAGGAAAAATGTTCCACTATGCATGGATTCTACTGTCCATAGTGCTAGTGGCAGTGGAATTGCTAGAGGACAGTCAGTTCCCCACAATTGACAGGGATCTCCTGGAGGCCACGAAGTACGCTTCGCTCTGGGCCACAAAGGATGCAAACTGGATCCATGATAGTAAGATATTCTAGGTGTTCATGGAAATGAACCTCAAAATGGGGATTAACTTCAAGCTGTAGTTATCACCCACTATCTACAATAGACTGCAAAGTTTTGCAGAGTTTAAAGTGGACCTCCACAACATATACATCAAAGCGCGCTAGGATCCAGCTAAGAAATGGAGCGAGCTACCCTTTGTAGCCATGGATGATGTAATCTTTGATGTACTAGAGACATGGCCGTCAGAGTGGTGCGCCCCAGACATCGCAGTAATGGAGAAGTCTGCGGCACAAAATAATAAAGATGAGGCCAAATTGCGCATGGCGTAGTTGGTAGAGAAGAGAAGGAAGGAAGCAGTGGTAGCAGAAGCGTAAGAGGTGGGGGATGCTACACACACAGCAGTAGAATAGAAAAAGCTGCAGTAGAAGCAGCAGCGCAAGAGGCAATCGAGAAAGCGTGCAAGGGCCAAAAGTCACCTTTGCATGGGCAAGAAGCAGAGGAAGAGGAGGGAGGCGTAAACCCACTAACCGTGTCAACATAGCTGAAGTTCCAGTTCCCAAGTGAGTGGACAAGGCCACGCAAGAAGGTCAAGGCATCAAAGTTGTCTATTGACCTGATCACCCTTACTGAAGGTTATTTGCATGACATCGGTGAGACAGTGCGCGATGTCACCTTCAAGGCCCTCTAGAATTTTGTGCAAGAGAGCCAGATTGTGTTGGCGGCCCTCAAAGCATAGCTGTAGGTGCACACTCCTCAGGTTGGTACCCTTTCGACTAGCCTTGCAGTAGGGACAACTGCAGCAAAATAGATGTTGCGCACTCGGACAACAAATATAACAGTGCAACCAGAAGGGGCACTAATGACAACAAATATAATAGTGTAACCAGAAGGGGCACTAGTGACAACAAATGAGGCTAGCAGGCCTACGATTAGTGCACTGAGGGGTATTGGGATCAACATGGCTGGACTCCCACAGGAGACATTATACATCCTACAGGATGGGATTACCGCAGAACTGCGAGCTAGGGAGAGACGTGGGCTGCAAGTATTAAGTGAGCAAAAGATCAGCATGGAGCAGTTGAGCTTGCAACACGATGAAGTGGTGTCGTAGAATCGACAATTGGTAAAGGTATTGGAAGAAGCCTGTTAAAGCGTCCCTGAGCTAGCCATCCCAGCAGACACACCAGCAGAGGTGCACATCCACAGGCTAGCAACAGGGGTGCGCGAGGTGTGAGAAGAAATGACTAAGGTTCAGCTGGAGCTAAACCTTCAGATCGCAGAGCTGCGGTTGAAGGTGCAGCCGTCCACCCCTCCAGAAGTAAGAGAACAACACTCCAGCACTATCACAAGAACACTGGACAAGATCGGTAATGCAGTGAGGGATTGCACCAGAATGTTGGAGGAGTCATTTGAGGTCCTCACAAATCTATTGGAGGACCCCAACATCCAGCAACATCCAGCGCTTAGAGACAGAGGCGTGTCAACCCAAACAGCAGTATGACAGTGTCAAAGGAATTGCGTAGACGGTGGCCCTCACCCAGAGGCTCGTGCAGATGCAACAGGCCAAAGTGCAAAAAGAATAGGTGGACGTAGCACGACACAAAGAAAAAGTCCTGAAAGCACGCATTCAGCCTTGGATCAATGAGGCCTCCAGCATCATGGAAATAGTTGAAGGCAAGCTTGCACAAATGTAGGGGACGTAGGAACAGATGCAGGGAAGCAGTTCCAACGCTGTAGTCTCGGAACAATGCGTACAGGAAATCCAACAGGCAACTGCTCAGTGCACTTCCAACCTTGCAGCAGTTCGGATAGAGTTGGAGGGACTACGCACAAAGATCTTCATGCCAATAGAGTGACTTGAGGGCGAGTCACGATGTTTGTGTTGGGGGCTTGTTGGGCATGGAATCTGCCCAAGGCATGTTTTGGGGCTTAAAGCCCAAGTTTTGACCAAGTCCTTTGTAAAAGCTCCACGAATTGTGGGCACGGACGGCAAAGTCATAATAGAGTCACAAGATTGTCTGCCCTCGTTTTTGTAATGTAATGTCAGCTTGATAGACCTACCCATGGTTTGGGACCATGGGATTGTATAAATAGAGCAAGGTTCTAAGTGTAGAAGAGAGCATATATAGCAAAGTCAAGAATAGAAGCATGATGAGTCTAAGAGATTGAGTCGAAGGGTAAAAGGGTGTCTTTGGGTCATAGAGTAGGAGAAGGCTCTGCAACTAAGTGCAAAGAGGCCTAGTAGTCTGCAGCTGAGTGCGTGGACCCCTACAGCTCAGTGCACAGAGCAGGTCAGTTCTGTAACCGTTTGAAGAATTAATAAAGAGAAGTTTACCATATTTATGTGTACATGTTCCTGTTTAATGTATTATTGGGTATAGATTGCAAATGTACTGTTTATTTGCTGTGTGAACCTATATGTGTGTGCTGTATAAATAAATATAACATAAGGCTTCTATTTACGTGAAGATAACTAACTGTTGTAGGAATATAGGTAAGATCTCAGGTGTGACTTACGGAAATAGTGCAGAGCATTACTCCAGTAGCGTGGAAGCGCCACAACCCCTAGGGCTGCCTGAAGGAAAGTATATCAGGGCATGAAGGTCGAGGAAGTACATGAAGCAACCTATGCAGGGATGAGCAGTTGGACCAAATCAAACCCTAAGACATCTCAAGGGTGCGAAAACATAGTTCCAACAACCCCCCCATACTACTTCGGGTGAGACCTTAGTCCGCGCTCCATGGACTATTGCCAAAAGGGCCAGTAGTATAGGGATTTATTTGGCTAATTAACTCCGAACTTGGGTCAAGCCCCAATAAGCCAATATATACAATAAAAATAAAATCAATTTGAGGAACCAACAAGATATGGGTCCCCCGTTTGAACCAACTCCATTTCTGGGTCCTACATCACATTCTGCAAAAATTCTTGGCGAGAGAGCGAATGGTGGTAGATTTTCAATCTGTGGCCATTTACCACAAATGAGGTATGATCATCATCAATGATTTTTATCCTGACTGAGCCATTATCAAAAGCATCCTCCACTTCATAGGGTCCCAACCATCTGGTTGAAAATTTCCCTTTAAAAAATTTAAATTTTCTATCATATAGCAACCACAAATCTCTTGGTTGAAAGTCCTTTTTCTTGATGTACTTATCATGCCACCAAGCTCTCTGATCCTATACTAACATGGTCTATTGAAAGGCATCTTGTCTGATTTGGTCAAGTTCATTCAGCTGAAGCATTCGTTGCTTCTGGGTCTCATTGAGATCCATTCCTAACTAAATAGAATTTCATAATGTTTTTACCTGAAACACAATGGGGAGTAACACCTTCTTCCCATATACTAACTCATAAGGAGTATTCCCTGTCACATTCCTCCATGTTATCCAATAAGCCCATAATTCCTAGTGAAAATTGTCAGCGTAGTCACCATGGTGAATTTGAATTGTCTTGGTCAGGATGGAATCCAAGACTTTATTGGTATACTCAACCTGTACGTTTGCCTGAGGGTGGTATGGAGTAGATTTTTGGTGCTTAATATAATATTGTTTAGTAATAGCCTTCACTATTTTGGAAGTAAATTGTATCCGCTGATTAGTGGCAATCTCTCTAGGTACCCCAAACCATGTGAACATGTCTTCAAAGAGGAAATCTACAACAAACTTCTCAATGGTAGAATATAAAGCCTAAACTTCCACCCACTTTGTCACGTAATCAGTACAAACTAATATGTATCTCTTCTTCTTAGACATGGGAGGAATGGGCCCCACTAAATCCAATTCCCACTTTTCAAAAGGTTCTATTGATATTTGATTTTGAAGAGGCATTTCATCAGTTGGAACAATCCTCCCCATTCTTTGGCAACCATCACAACTAGAAACAAACTTTTTGACATCTTTGAAGAGAGTGAGCCACTAATAACCTGCATGTAGGACCTTATAAGTTGTTCTTCTATCCGTAAAATGGCCACCACAGGGTTTAGTGTGGCAAGATCTCAAGACATCATACATTTCATCTTTCCGCACACATCTTCTCATGATTAAATCAGGCCTTGTGTGGTACAAGCCCCCCTCTATCTAAGAATAGTTGGCACTACGCTGCATAATATTATGTTTCTCCCTGGTGGATAGATTTTGTGGAAACCTACCTGATACCATTTAGTTAGTGACATCAAAAAACCAAGGAGTATGTGTTGAAATAACAAATAAATTATCATCGGGAAAGTCATCTGGAACGGGTACTGGAGCTATGTCTAGTGCAATATTCATTTGGGACAATAAGTCTATAGCTAAATTATCTTGTCGAGACCTGTCAATCACAATAATATTAAATTCCTGAAGTAAGAGTAACCATCATTGTAATTATTCCATTATTAATTGGTTTATTCATAAGGAACCTAATAATGGAGTGATCATTATGGACAAACATTTCATAACCAATAATATAGTTCCTATATTTGTTGATAGCATGGACTACTACTAGTAATTCATTTTTAGTAACTATGAAATTTAATTCTAAAGGTGGGATATTTTTGCTAACAAAATAAATAGCACACGGAATGTGATTCTTGCTTTGTCCTAACACAACTCCAAGGGTTGTATCTGATGCATTAGTACAAATGTGAAAAGGGAGAGACCAGTTAGGTCCTCTCAACATCGGGGCACTAGACAATTTATCCTTCAGTTCCTGAAAGGAATTTTGACAATCAGTATCCCATAAAAAATCAACATCTTTGGTAAGAAATTTAAACATAAGTGCTGCAATTTTAGTGAAATTTTCAATAAATATCCTATAGTACCTTGCATGTCCCAAAAATCTTCTTGCCTCCTTTTGCGATGTTTGGAATGAAATATGTGATATTACATCAATTTTTGCAGAGTCAACTTTTATCCCTTCTTGTGACACATGGTGTCCCAAAACAATTCCCTTAGTTTGCATCATTTTACAATTGATATTACTAAGGGCCAAATGACATTCTTGACAACAAAACAACACTTTTTCTAAGTTCTGTAGAGCCTACTTGAAATTATCACCATATACTATGAAGTCATCCATATAAATTTCCACACATTCATGTATAAGGTCAGTGAAAATAGCTAGGACAACTCTCTGAAAGGTAGCTGGAGTGATGCATAGGCCAGGAGGAAGAACTCAATAACAATAGGTTCCCTAGGGACAGGTAAAAGTAGTCTTTTGTTTGTCTTCTAGGGCTATTTGAATTTGATTATAACCGTTATACCCATCCAAGAAAGAGAAGTACTTTTACATTGACAATGTATCAAGCACTTGACCAATAAAAGGCAAAGGAAATTAATCTCGCAAGGTGTCTCTGTTCAGCTCTTTGTAGTCAACACAAATTCACAATTTCCCATTTTTCTTGGGAACTATGACTAGCGAGATATCCATTTATTGTCAAAGATGCGACATATAAAATTCACACTTAACAATTTTTGAAATTCATATTTGACAATTTCTTTGAGAGATGGATTCATTCGTCTTTGTGGCTGCCTAACAAGCCTAATTTATTCATTTGTGTTAATGTGGTGTGTACAAGTATCAGTATGGATACATTTTATATCTAAACAATCCCAAGAAAATGCTCCTGACTATTTTTGAATCATGTTTATTACTTGTTTATGTTCTTTACTTAATTTTGTACCAATGTACATCGTTTTTCCAGTGCTAATTTCAACAAGTTGATCACTTCCTTCACTGTTTTCTTCCAAGGCTGCCATCATAAATGATGTAAACACAATAGAGTGACGAGTTTCCTAAAATTCATTGCTGAGAAAATGATGATAGCCACTAAAAGAAACATGATAGTCTATGAAATTGATATCAGATAAAAATTGTTACAAAACATGTTCTTTAGACTATTCTTGAAGTCCTCTTGATTGTTCTAGAATTAGTAAGGGAAGAATATAGTCTTCTTCCCCATAGGAATTTTCCAACCAGAGAGGTACTTCAATAGCAAATTGGGAAAGTGGAAAAATATTTAGTGTTTTAATTTGTTAACCATTGGAAATAGTCATTCCCCATTTCTGCACCCAATAATAGCATCAACAGTCACCAACCAAGGCTGCCCTAGAGCTATTGGATGTCTATGTTTAGTAGTTTTTGGAGAAATTATGATGAAATCAATTGGATATTCCCATGAATTTATTGTTATCACTATGTCTTTTACGACCCCCACAGGTTAAACACTGGACTTATATGCAAAATCCAACACAATGGGTGTAGGCCTTACTTATTTTAATTGTAATATTGTCATAGTGTCCATGATTGTTGCATTGATGGTTTCCCCCAAGTCTACTAGAGTATTGGGCAAAAAGTTCCATTGATTTCTATGGTTACCATAGGGTTCCCTAGATCATCATATTTTGGTGGTAATCCATATATCATTTTTGACATTTCAATGATTACTTTAATATTTTGATTTTTTACTTTTCTTTCTTCCTAGATTTTTTATGAAAAGATACTTAATGATCTTTGTTGGGCATGGAATCCCCCCACAGCATGTTTTAAGGCTCAAAGCCCAAGTTTTGAGTAATATTATTGTAAAGCCCCGTGAATTGCGAGCGCGGAATGTATGTTAGAGTCATAGGGCTGTCTGCCCTAAGTTTGAATGTAAAGTCAACATACCCATGGTCCGCAGACCATGGGACTGTATAAATAGACTGAGGCTCTAAGTTGTAAAGATCATCATAGAATCTAATGGATAGAATAGCGGGGCATAGTAGAAGAATCTAAGTGTGTCTTGGGTCGTAGTAGTATGAATAGGCTTTGTAGCTGAGTGCACAAAGGCCTAGTAGAGTCCACAGTTGAGTGCGCGAACCCCTGCAGCTGAGTGCACAGGGTCGAGTTGAGTCTATAACTGGAGAGAGGATTAATAAAGAAGGGTTTTGTTACAAATCCTGTGCATTTGTTCTAAATTATTACATGTTTTGATCTCATTTGCAATTATATTGTTTATTTATTGTGCGCACTTGTATGAATTGTGAATATTGTTAAGTATAACCAAAAGAGTACAAGTAAGCTAAGTTAATAAACTAATATTGGGCTACTAGTAAGGACTTGGGTAATAATACTGTTCGGCCCTCGAGTAGGGCTACGCGAAGGCAACATATCAGGTTGCAAGGCACGAGTAAATGGACGTAGCGACGTGCACGCAGGGTCGAACCGCGGACCACTTGAAACCATCAAACATCTCTAGGGTGCAGAACCCTGGTTCTAGCACCCTCCCATACTACTTTGGGTGAGACCTCAATCTGCGCTACATGGACTGTTTTCAAAAGGGCCAGTAGTACCAGGATTTGTTTGGCTAAATCACCTCTAAACCTGGGTCAGGCCCCAACAAGCCAACAAATGGTTCCATTGTTGGGACCAAGATCTACATGAGGGATGTCTGATGTCATGTCACTGGAATCTAATAAAGAAAGAAATTGAAGGGTGGTTGGATAGAAAGATTCATGAGTTCACAGCGTAGGAAAATAGGAATCTGCGAGTATCAAAGGAACATTGGTTGGAGTGCTACTTATATATGGAAATCCACAAAATTTTCTTTGCATCGCTCCCCTCTGAGTTGTACGAGTGGATTGTGAAGCTAGCAGACAGTTAGGGAAGGTGTAGGCTCGACAAACCGATTGTGTGGACTCCAGAATTGATGCACAGACTGGAAGCATTGGAAGATAAGATCGAGTGTGCTGTGGGCCTTTGGATTGATCAAATTATAGGAGGGTTTATCACCGATTCACGGTAGATACGACCGTCAGCTATAGCAAGGCAAAACGATGCTTCCTTAAGTGACCACGAGGTAAGTACATTAAATCGTTGAACACTTGGATTAAAATTCTATTGTGTGAAAAGCAGGTTATGCGAATAAATGGATGTTTGGGACTACGCGAAGTGGGAAGATCTATAGAAATGAAGGTAGCGCAGAGAGAGAAAATAGTCCCTTAATTTCACCGCAGCGAGAAAGTGAGGAAGAGGTCGCGAAAGTTTCTCCAAGAAGCACGATCAATCTGATAAGGCAGTGAATTTCGCACATACCACCCCCACCTACGCCACCATCAGTTTCACCATCATTAGCCCCATATCCGCCCACACCACCTCCACCACCACCACAGTTCAATATGGCAAGCACGATAAAATTTCTGATATTCAGAGGAGTAGGGAACGAAGATCTAGGCCAATTTTGGTTTGTAGTAAAGGCTGTATGGGAAGCATAAGGAGTTGTGGATGACAATATAAAGAAGGAAACACTGGTAAGCACGTTGCAAGATCGTGCACTAACATGGTACATTAAGCATTCTAATGACCATCCAATTGTGGGGATCGCAGATGTTTAGGCCGCGTTGAATAGTGAATTTAGCAGGCCAAAATCAAAGACACAATCGATTATTGGGTTTAAGGAAATTGTGATGTTTCTAGGCGAGACCCCATGGGATTTGGATCAAAGAATGAAGAGTATGATTCGCGAAGCCAACATGACCTTAACAGATGGAAAACACCATGCATGGTTTGTGGTGTCACTAGCACCGCATTTAAGGATGGTGTTGTAACAACAAAAGCTATCAACCCAGGCTGAAGCTTTGGAGATTGCAATGAGACTACGCGAGACCCAAATACAAAATCCTGGCCTAGGAGTCCAACAAATCCATGTGCAACAGCAAAATTTGTGTCTAGAAATGTAGAGTTTGAAATAGTACGGGACAACTCGGCCAGAGGCACGCGAGGAGGTATGGTGCATAAAATGCAAAGGCTAGGGGCATGACAAGGACCATTGTCCAGTCTTTGCGAAGTACTGGCGGGAGGAGGGTCGATGCCATTAAGACCAGAAGCACAAGCAAGAATGAGCGCGGCACCTGCATTATGGTGCGTGATTTGTCATATAGGAGGAAAACACACTACAGATAACTGTCACGTATTACAGAAGTATACGCAAACGTCCCAATTGTTTTGTAATTTCTTCAGGTTGGTAGGCCATGATGTGTGTACCTGTAGAAGTATTGAGGTGATGATGGATCGGACTCCTACCTATAGAGTGGAAACCAAAACGTGAACCCTCGATCCAAATGCAGGGATGGTGTGCGCTAGATTTCAAGGGCGCGGACAAGGTCGAGGTGTAATGGGACGAAGAAGAGGTCGCGGACAACAAATTTGTTACAATTGCAAAGGGCTAGGGCATTATGCCTGCGATTGTACAAATCTGATGAGAGCATTATGTTTATATTGTACCCAATTTGATCATCAAATGGAGGATAAACCTACACTAATAGTGAGGTTGCACGATAAAGGAGTACTCCCGCTCCCCCCGACATAGAACCTACAAATGATGAGGTCTGGGCCGCAGAAAAAGGACCCAAATGTAAACATCATGCTTCAAAGTGGTATCACAATAGGAGATGAAAAAGGTAAGTAGTGAGAAGAAAGTGTGTGGGTTTGCAAGGCTCCTACAAAGGAACCTGAAGTTGATTTGGAGCACGCGAAGGAAACATTCATGGAAGCTAAGAAGAGCTTCACGGAGGCCTCCACTTCAGGTAGTAAGGATCAACTAGAACCGGGGATGGATCCTTCAATGCTCACTACCTTTCTGGAGACCTATATGAAGCTTCTACGCAACAATAAGGCTATGAAAGGACTGCAAGAACTTATCATTAGGTGTGTTGGGTTTGGAGAACCGTGCATAGTCCGGAAGCTCGGAAAGCACATGTTGCGAATAGGAAGGGAAATGAGATTGACTGTGTAAATCAGAGAATATGAAATGGATCAAGTGATTCTAGATCTAGGATCGGATGTGAATGTATTGCCAAAGTAGACATGGGAACTCATGGGCAGGCCCACCTTGCAATGGTCCCCTATTCAATTACGAATGGAAAACCAGTAGAAGATCCTACCAATGGGAAGATTGCAAGGAATAATGGTAGACATCGAAGGTGTGACTGGGAGATTTCGAAGTGATAGAGGTTATCGATGACAGTAATCCCTACCCCTTGCTACTAGGAATAGATTGGGCCAATGATATGAATGGAGTCATAAATCTGAAAAAATGTGAAATGATTTTTGAGAAAATGTCACTACACATAGTGGTACCTTTAGACCCTGCAGAAGGATCATGCTACACAGAATTGGTGTGTGACAATGATAGTGATGACGATCTTGACTGTATCTACAAGATAACCACTCGAGAGTAGGATTGGGTGAATCCAACAGCAGATAGCAGAATTTCATGGGAGTGCAAAAGCTCCTGCACTTTGGATTCAGACAAAGAAATAAAATGATGGCAGAATCGGTTACACAAGGTAACCACGCTCAATTGCAACATGATGATAAGATTATTGCGTTGTGTGAAAAAAGAGGTATGGGATCTGCTGATGTACGATGGTTGACAGTGATGGATGAATTCCTGAACAAATTTGAGAATGAAGTGCCAGAATAACAGCATCTTAACGCTTTGAAATGGGCACTATGCGCTACGCCTGTAAAGTGGTGGGGTATGTACCAACAGAGTTTCGGGGACTGGCGCGAATGTAGAAAGATGATGTGCTTATGATTTGGGGAGCCTCAGATGAGGATGGAAGTTCGACATGATGGAAAAAACAGCCTGCGTGCCCACCTTTCCAAATGGGTAGAGGCGTATGGTACACAGCCCGCACGAACGCACACCGCTCTCACGATCGAAAATAGGAACAACACGCAGAAGCAGGTAGAACAAGTGCACGAATGTTGAAGTATGATACAACCTAGTGCACCCAAAACCATATGTGGGGAAGCCTTTGACAAGGTGTGTGAAGTGCTGAATAGGGTCCACCATGTGAAATGCACTGACTGGGACGAGAGAAGTTCCAAAGCAGAAGTATGAAACAGGGGTTGAAATCCCTGTGGTGCATGTGAAGCCAAGTCCACGCATAACAGTACCCGTATATACGATGATCCAAATAGACTAGAATGAAGAAATCACAGAGCTATGTGAAGCAGAACATATAAGACTTCAGGAAGAAATTCGTCGAGGAAACTTTAGACTTCGCGAACTTGAAAAAGACTGGGTAAGGCTAAGGGAGAAAAGTTCTTTAATGGACGCAGAGGTCAAGAGGCTAGAAAATGAAATAAAGGAAGCATTTATCATTGATAAACCAAGGATGGCAAGGCAAGGTGCGTACGATCATACTGATGAATTGGAGGACTATTGCCGAGAACTAGTCTGTTGCCATGGCTGGGACCGCATATTGCCAAATGCAGTAACTAGAGTAGCGCATTGAAAATAGTAGAGTGTGTGATGCCAATCACCACAATGGTAGATGAGGATTCTCCACGAACCATGCTGGAGGACGAGGTGGAGCCTCGCACAGGTGGTGTGACCACCTGACTAGCCGTAGGAAGAACAGTCTTAGCACTCCAGGCAGTTGAAAGGGAGCACAGGACTATAAAATATTCTACCTGGGAGCTGCGTGATATTAGATATGCACACAGAATTAGAACGCCACAGGATTCGTAATTGCACATGGAGGGCTGCGCTGCCACATCGGTTGGCTGGGAAGTGACCATTGGTGTCATTATTTATGATGGGATGTCCGATTTGAGGTCAAATGGAGTGAGCGGTGGGCATTTAAGACGCGAGTTATGGGCAAGATTTGGGAAAATCTACTGCCAAGAAAGCATTAATGGCCCGAAATTGGGGGGAACGATCGAATTCAAATTTGAAATGTGCTAAAAAACTAAAAGGATTGGCCAGTGAATAACACTTGGTCATTTGAGAATTGAGCATTTGAGCAAAGCCTAGAGTGGTGAGAGCTGAGTGATAATTGAGCCCCTAGGTTTGCGAGAGACAAAATATAGTCTAAAGATGATGACAGCCACTAAGGATGGGTTGGGAATTGAAGAGGTAACCATTGACGAGGCCACACAGACCCAAATGGTGGGGGATGTCCTAGAAAGCACCGGGGTGGTGACAGAAATCCCCAAATCATCGTGAACACCACTGCCCAAGAAGGATAAATAGGTAATGGGTCCAGTACACATGTCCCCAAGGAATCTGTGGCACAACAAACTATCCATGGAATAGAATGGGAAAGTTGTCACAATAGAAACAGATGAGGAAGAAGAAGACTTGTAGGCCCTAATTGCCACAGTAGAAGAAGAAGAAGACATGGAGGACGATATCCAACAATTGAACTCTACAACAAAATTGCCAGCGTATGTCCCTCGGCGAAAAGGGAAAACCAAAGTGCTAAAGGACCTGGATGAAACAAAAACCTCACTCCAGACCCCACTCCTCCCCAATGGCATTGTATTTGAGGGCATGCACCTAGGCCACATGCCAACCATGAAATTTGAAGAGTGGGACCTTGCTGACAGTGAGAAGTTCCTACACCTAGAGACTAGGAACTTAATGAAGCAGAACACCGAGGGGGCAGTGAGAACTTTAGAGCCACAAAAATGGCTGCGTGGTGTGAAAAATGCCAGGTTACTGCATTTATTATGGATACCACATTCCATCGCATGCCCATCACCATTTTCGTCGTCAAGCAGTTGCTTTGCCTAGTGCATGATGGGTATCTATGGCTAGTGGAGCCTATTCCCATCATGGCAAACCTCATTCATCATAACTCTCAGCTCCCCTATAAGGGAAAGGATCCCGCGACTATAGCCGGAAAAGGTAGTGATTTGTCTCTCGTAGAAGCCATGAAGGCAAAGTGTAAGCTAGATAAAAAGAAGAGGGTGTATGCCATCTCTAGCATCAAGTACAAGGGGCTGCGCATAGCAAATCAACTCTTGGCCGATAAAATTATGAGAAAATGCCATGTTAATGAGGTACCAACACCGGTGGTTGCGCTGGTCGAGTAGTGCGCGGAGGGGTTCTGGTTCAACTGGGCCAAATTCCTCTACGAGGAATTTTTTACAAACTGTCGCGAAGCCCAGGAGCAGGGTAAGACCTTCCACTATGCGTGGTTGCTCTTATCCATATTGCTAGTAGTGGGAGAACTACCGGAGGACAGTCAGTTCCCCAACATTGGCAAAGAGTTACCAGAGGCCATGAAGTATGCTTCACTCTGGGCCACCAAGAACGTGAAACGGACTCTTGACACAAAAATTTTATGGGTGCTCATGGAGGCAAGCATCCGGATGTGGATCAATAGGAGGCGATGCCTATCACCTAGAGTGCACAAGAGTATGTAGATTTTTTCAGACTTCAAAGCTGATATGCACAACATCTATATCAGGGCATGAAAGAATCCAATGAAGCAGTGGACGAAGCTACCATTTTTCGCCACTGACGATGCGGTTTTTACTATCTTGGAGACATGGCCTTTCAAATGGCCCACTCTAGACCTGGCAAAACTAGAGAAGGCGACAACCCAAAAGAAAACGGACAATGCTAAGCTGTGTGTTACTCAATTAGCAGAAAAAAGGCGGAATGAAAAAGCAGCAGCTGAGGTAAGGGTAGGGCACGAAGCAGCACAGAAAGCCGCGGAGTAGAAGAAGGCCACAGAAGTAGCAGTAACAATGCAGGTAGCAAAGGGAGCAACAACATAGGCAGACGAGGGCCAAGCAATGTCCTCAGGGCAGGAAGCATAGGAAATAGAAACAACATAAGGGAGCACTGACCCAAGGGCCGCGTCCACAAAGTTCAAGCAGTCACGCATCGTAGAGAGATCGGGCCCAAGGAAGAAGGTCAAGGCCTCTAAGTTGGACATTGACCCAATCACCTTAACCGAAGGTGATCTCCATGACATCGGCAAGACGGTTTGTGATGTCACAAGTGAAGCACTTTAGGAATTCATGTAGGAGCATTAGATTGTGTTCGGGGCCCTCAGGGTGCAGAAGCAGGAGTTATAGGTGCAGGCCCCTCAGGAAGGTACCCTATCCACACACGTCGCAGCGGGAACTTCAGTAGTAGAACAGATGTTGCATGCAAGGATGGCAAACATAATAGTGTTGCCAAAGGGAGCACTATTGTCGTCCAATGCGATGGATCGATTGTCGCTTAGCATGATGAAAGACCTCCCCGAGAAATGTTGTAATGGTTATAGGATGGGATAACGGCAGAGCTACGGGCCAGGGAGAGCTGCGCAATCCAAGTTCTTAGTGAGTAGAAAATAAACATAGAATAACTTAGCTTGCAGTGTGACGAGTTGGTGTCGCAAATCAAAATTTTGTGCACATGGTAGATGATGCTTGCTGACGCATCCCTGAGCTAGCCATCGCAGCAGATCTACCAGTAGAAATGTGGATCCACAGTTTGGAAAGTGGAGTCTGCGACGCTAGAGAAGAGATGACAAAGGTTTAGCTAGAGCTGAATCTTCATATCATCAAGCTTTGGTTGAAGGTGCAGCCTTCCACTCCCCCTGGATTAAGGAATAGCGCGCCAGTGCTATTGCAGCAGGGATGGAAGAAATTGGAGGTGTAGTGCATGACTGTATCGACATGTTGGAATACACACTTGAGGTCCTCACAACTTTGCAGGAGGACCCCAACATCCAGTGGCTGGAGACAGAGGCGCGTGAACTCCAGCAGTAGTATGACAACATCAGAGAAATTACGTAGACAGTAGTCCTCACTTAGCAGCTTGCACGGATGTAACAAGCCAAGGCATCAAAGGAGTAGGTGGACATCATGCGCCATAAGGAAGCAGTTCTCAAAGAGTGCGTCCAGCCATGGATTGATAAGGCCTTCACAATCACGACAAATATTGAAGGGAAGATCGTGCTCATTCAGGGGATGCATGCATAGATGCAGGGTAGCACGTCGGATATAGAGGTCTCAGAAGAACAAAGGATGTAGCAGGTTCAACAAGTAGCAGTTCAGTGCAATGTGGACATCAAGACCATTTGAGAACAGTTTGAGGGAATCCATGCCAAGATCAGCATGCCGATAGAGTGACTCGAGGATGAGTCATGATGTTTGTGTTAGGGGCCTATTAGGCATGGAATCCTCCCACAACATGTTCTAGGGCTCAAAGCCCAAGTTTTGAGTAATATTATTGTAAATCCCCGCGAATTGCGAGCGCGGAATGTATGTTAGAGTCATAGGGTTGTCTGCCCTAAGTTTGAATGTAAAGTTAGCCTACCCATGGTCCGCAGACCATAGGATTGTATAAATAGAGCAAGGCTCTAAGTTGTAAAGATCATCATAGAATCTAATGGATAGAATGAGATAGCAGGGCATAGCAGAAGAATCTAAGTGTGTCCTGGGTCATAGTAGTAGGAAGAGGCTCTACAACTGAGTGCGCAGAGGCCTAGTAGAGTCCCCAGCTGAGTGTGCGGACCCCTGCAGCTGAGTGCGCAAGGTAGAGTTGAGTCTATAACCGGAAAGAGGATTAATAAAGAAGGGTTTTGTTACAAATTATGTGCACCTGTTCCAAATTATTACATGTTTTGATCTCATTTTCAATTATACCATTTATTTATTACATGCACTTGTATGAATTGTGAATATTGTTAAGTATAACTAGAAAAGTAGAAATAAGCTAAGTTAATCAACTAATATCAGACTACTAGTAAGGACTTGGGTAATAATAATTTTCGGCCCCCGAATAGGTCTATGTGAAGGCAACATCTCAGGCTACGAGGAATGGGTAAGTGCACGTAGTGATGTGCGCACAGGGTCAAACCGTGGACCACTTGAAACCATCATACATCTCCAGGGTGTAGAAACCTGGTTCTAGCACCCTCCTATACTGCTTCAGGTGAGACCTTAGTCTGCACTACGCAGGCTGTTGCCGAAAGGGCCAGTAGTATTGGGATTTGTTTGGCTAAATCACCTCTGAACCTGGGTCAGGCCCCAACAAGACAACAATCTTGGGAGTTTTAGTTTTCTTCATGAGAAATCTCTCTAGATAAGGAGGCTCCCTAGGTTCTAAAAACTCTTGTGGTTCTTTCATTTCACTCTTTTTGTCATTTTCTATTTGTTTATTGGTTTTATCCTCAAGTTATACATGAGGCTCCTATTCTTGAATGATTAAAACTAATTTATTTTTATTAACCATTTTCCGAAATCTTAACTAAATTGAGTTTAAAGGAAAGAAAATAATGACATAAGTGGGAAAATGTTGCAGCTCAATATTTTGTACAGGTTGAGGAGGTCTATCATCAGGATTAGCAATTGGTTGTGCATGTAGTTGAGTTGGGTGAGGAGGGTTAAATGATGTTTCACTTGTTGTGAATATGAATTAGTGCTTTGAGGTAAGGGCAAGGATTTTTGTACTAGAGGTGGTTGTGGTAATGAAGGTTTTTGAAAGTAAGATTAATTATGTCCTTGCTGAAATTGAGGGAATTCGATGCATAAGGCATGTAGGGTGGACATTGATAATGAGGGTATGAAGGTGCTTCGTTTTGAGGCTGAAATGTATTCTCATAAGGATTTCCTCTTCACCTTTGGTTCCAAGGTGAAATTTGAGGTGGTTGTGTAGGTCATGAAGGGTGAGATGGATGAGAATTCCATGGCTGATTTTCAACAAATATGTTGGGCATGGAATCTCCACAAGGCATTTTTTGGGGCTTAAAGACCAAGTTTTGACCAATTCCTTTGTAAAAGCTCTCTGAATTGTGGATGCGGAGAGCGAAGTCATAATAGAGTCACAGGGTTGTCCGCCCTTGCTTTTGTAATGTAATTACAGCTTGATAGACCTACCCACAGTCCGCGGACGATGGGATTGCATAAATAGAGCGAGGCTCTAAGTGTAGAAGATAGCATATAACAAAGTCAAGAATAGAATCATGATGAGTCTAAGAGATTGAGTCGAAGGGTAAAAGGGTGTCTTTGGGTCGTAGAGTAGGAGAAGGCTCTGTAGCTAAGTACGCAGAGGCCTAGTAGTCAACAACTGAGTGTGCGGGCCCCTGCAACTGAGTGCGCAGGGCAAGTCGCGTCTGTAACCATTGGAAGAATTAATAAAGAGAAGTTTACCATATTTCTGTGTACCTTTTCCTGTTTAATGTATTATTGGGTATGAATTGCAAGTGTACCTTTTATTTGTTGTGCGACCCTATATGTGTGTGTTGTATAAATAAATATAACATAAGGCTTCTATTTATGCAAAGATAACTAACTGGTGTAGGAAGATAGGTAAGATCTTAGGTGTGACTTAGGGAAATAGTGCAGAGTGCTGCTTCAGCAGCATGGAAGCCCCATAGCCCCTAGGGCTGCGTGAAGGCAAGTATATCAGTGCATGAAGGCCGAGGAAGTACGCGAAGTAACCTGTGTGCAGGGATGAGCAGCTAGACCAAATCAAACCCTTAGACATATCAAGGGTGCGGAAACCTAGTTCCAGCACCCCCCAATGCTACTTTGGGCGATACCGTAGTCTGCGCTCCGTCGAATGTTGCCAAAAGGGCTAGTAGTACAGGGATTTGTTTGGCTAATTAACTCCGAACCTGGGTCAGGCCCTAACAAGACAACAAATGGTTCCATTACCGGGACCGGGATTTATATAGAGTTGTCTCATGTCTTATCACTGGAATGCAACAAAGAAAGGATTTGAAGATTGGTTGGATAGAAATATTCACAAGTTCGCGGTGCAGGAAAACAAGAATCCATGGCTATCAAAGGAAGAATGGTTAGGCTGCTACTTATATACATAGATCCATGAAATTTTCTTCGCATCTTTCCCTACTGAGCTATACGAGTGGATCACGAAGCTAGCAGATAGCCAAGGAAGGTGTGATCTCGACAGACCTATTGCATGGACTCTAGAATTGGTGTGCAGATTGGAAGCATCAGAGGATAAGATCACATGCATTGTTTGTCAGTGGCTCGATCGAATTATAGGAGGATTCATCACCAAGTTCACAGTAGATACTTCAGTAAACTATAGCAAGGCAGAACATCACTTCCTCAAAGGGCCGTGAGGTAAGTACGTTAAATCTTTGAACACTTGGATTAAAATACTACTGTGTGAAAAATGGGTTATGCAAATAAATTTATGTTTGGGTCTATGTGATGTGGGAGAATCTATAGAAACAAAGGTAGTACAGAACTAGAAACTAGCCCCTTGATTTCACCTCCACGAGGGGACAAAGAAGAGCTCGCAAAGGTCTCACCAAGAAATGCGATCAATTTGATAAGGCAGAGGATTTCGTGCATACCACCCCCACCCACACCACCACTAGTTTCACCATCTTCACCCCCATCTTTGCCCATACCACTTCTGCCACCACCGTGCGAGTCAGTATGTCAAGCACAATAAAGTTACCAATGTTCAAGGGAGTAGGGAATGAAGATCCGGACCAGTTTTGGTTCATGGTAAAAGCTGTGTGTGAATCATAGGGAGTCAGGATGACAATATAAAGAAAGCAATGTTGGTCAGTGCTCTGTAGGATCGTGTGCTGACCTGGTACATTAAGCATTCCAATGACAATCTAAATGCGGGGATCGTATATATTCAAACTGCACTAAACAAAGAATTTAGTAGACCGAAGTCATAGGCACAGTCGATCATTGGGTTCAAGGAAATCATAATTCTACCAAGTGATAGACCTTGGGAGTTGGATCAGGGACTAAAATGCATAATTCACGAAGCTAACATGACGTTGATGGATGGAAAACACCATGAATGGTTTGTAGCATCATTAACGCTGCATCTAAGGAACGCGCTATCACAATAGAGGCTAACAACTCAAGCCGAGGCCTTGGAGGCCACAATGAGATTGCATGAGACCCTGATATAGGATCCCAACCTGGGAGTTTAGTAGATTCACACATAGTTGAAAAGCTTGTGCCTTGAAATGTAGAGTTTGAAGCAAGACAGGACAACTCACCCAAAAGTGCGCGATGAGGTATAATGTGTAAACTAGAAGGGTCAGGGACATGACAAGGACCACTGCCCGGTGTTCAGGAACTACCTCGTGGGAGGAGGACCAATGCCATTGAGACCGGAAGCACAAGTAGTACCCAGTGTGTTGCTTGCAATATGGTGTGTGATTTGTTAGATAGGAGGAAAGCATGCTACAGATAATTTCCATTTATTACAAAATCACATGCAGAATTCATAGTAGTTTTTCTGTAATTTCTGTAGATCAGTGGGACGTAATGATCACACCTATAGAAATTATGAGCTAATGATGGATCAGACTCCTATCTACAAAGTTCAGACCAAAATGCGATCCCTTGACCAGAATGCAGGGATGGCGCGAATTGGATTTCAGGGGCGCAGACGAGGCCGAGGTGGAGGAGGACCAGGAAGAGGTTGTAGACGAAGGATTGTCCCACCCTGATAACAAGGTTGCGCGATAAAGGAGCACTCCAACCTCCCCTGCCTTAGAACTTGAAAATGATGAGGTCTGAGCTGTGTGAGGAAGACCCTAATGTGAATATTGTGCTCTGAAGTGGAATTACAATAGGGAATGAAAAAAGCAAGCAACTTGAAGAAAGTACTTGGATTAGCAAGGCTCCAACAAAGTAACTAGAGTTTGATTTGGAGCATGCTAAGGAAACCATCATGGAAGCCAAGAAGAGATTCACTGATGCCTCCACTTCAGGAAGTAAAGACAGACCGAAGCCGGAAATTGAACCATCAATGCTCACAATTTTCCTCAAAACGTGCATGAAGTTGCTGCACGACAACAAGGCTGTAAAGGGGTTGCAGGAACTCATAAATAGATGTGTTGGGACCATGCCAGGAGAATTGCGTGTAGTCCAGAAGCTTGGAAAGCACATGATGTGAATGAGAAGCAAGATGAGATTGGCCGCGCAGATTGGAGAATATGAGATGGACCAAGTGATTCTGGATCTAGGGTCAAACGCGAACGTCCTGCTGAAGCAAACCTGCGAGCACATGGGAGGGCCTACACTACAATGATCTCCTATCCAACTGTGAATGGTGAACTAGCAAAAGATCCTACCTATGGGGCGATAGCAAGGAATCACAATAGATATCAAAGGATCAAGCATGCTAGCATATTTTGAAGTGATAGAGATTGTTGATGACAGAAATCCCAACCCTACACTATTTGGAATATATTGGGCCACTGACATGAATGGGGTGATCAATCTGAAGAAGCACAAGATGATTTTTGAGAAGAAGTCTCTGTGCGTAGTTATACATTTGGACCCTGCAGAAGGATCACACTACACAGAGGCAGTGCGTGACTACAAAAGTGATGACGATTTGGATTACATCTACAAGATAATCGCGCGAGAACAAGACTGAGTGAATCCAATCACGCATGGATGAATATCATGGGAATGCAAAATCTCCTGCACATCGGATTCTGACGAAGAGATAGAACGATGGCAGAACCGGTTACATGAGGTAACCACACTGATTTGTAACATGATGATGATATCACTACATTGCGTATCGATGGAGGTAAGGGATCTACCTATGTATGATGGGTTAAGTGAGGTGGATGACTTCCTGAATAGATTTGAAAGTGAGGTGGCGGAACAACAACATTTTGAAGCTTTGAAATGGGTACTACGCGCTATGCCCATGAGGTGGTGGGGTACACACCAAAGAAGCATTGAGGACTGGCGCAAATGCAAGAGGATGATGAGAATGTGGTTTGGCAAGCCTTAGATGTGATTAACAAACAAGATTGCGGGATGAAATGGTCTATGCACCCACCCGTCCAGGTGGATATAGGCATATGGTACAAAACCTGCACTGATGCACACTATCTTCGCGTTAGGAGACATGGTCAATAAGTAGGTGTGAGTGAGGCAATGGCATGAACAACCCCTCTCGTTGGAACCATGGAGTATGGAAAGACCAAGTGCGCAGAAGGTTATCCATGCCCAAGCCTTTACTGAAGTATGCGAAGCACTGAACAAGGTCCACAATGCACAGCAGACTGACTGGGACCTGTGCGTACCAGCAGTTCTATGGGCTTATAGGATCACGTGTAAGAAACTGATGGCATAGGCACCTCTAAGGCTGGAGTATGGTGAAAACACTGTAATCCCCATAGAGCATAAAATTCCTAGTCTGTGCATGGCAGCACTGGTAGATACGATGGTTCACAAAACCTTGGAAGAATGGATCACACAGCTGAATGAAGCAAAACATTGGGGACCTGAGGAAGAAATCCAACAGGGTAATTTTATGCTCCAAGAATTTGGGAAAGAAAGGGTGCAATTAAGGGAGAAAAGCACTCTGATGGAAGCGTAAGTCAAGAATCTTGAGGACGAGATAAAGGAAGATTTTCTCGATAAGAAGACCAGGATGATAAAACAGGGTGCACATGATCACGTTGACAAATTTGGGGACTATCGTCGTGAATTGACAGTCTGATTCCTTGGCTTGGACCGCATATTACTACATGAATCAACCATGATGGCACGTTGTAGATGATAAAGTGCGCGACGTCACCAGTAACAATAAAAGATGGATATTTTTCTGGAAAAATGATGGATGACTGGATGAAACCCTATACAGTTGGAGCGACCACCTGACTAGCCATGGAAAGTACAGTCTTAGTGCTCCTAGAAGTTGAAAGGAGGCGTGGGACTATAAACTACTCTTCGTGAGAGCTGTGCGATGTTGGAGTTGCACACGGAATCAAAATGTCACAAGGTATATGCTCGTACAAGGGGGGTTGCGCTACCGTGCAGGTTGACCAGAGACCAAATGGAGCAGGCGAAAAGCATTTAAGATGCGACTTATGGGAAATATTTGGGAAAATATGCTGCTAAGAGAGCATTAATGAACTAGATTTAAGGGGAATGGTCGAATTCAAATTCAAAAGGCGTTATAAATTACGAAGGGTTGCCCAGCAAACAACACTTGGTCATTTGAGAATTAAGCTGTTGTATATCCCACGTAGCCTGAGCAGAGCCCTGTTTGACCTGTGCGGAACATTGATTGAGTCCCTGAGCACACGAGTGATAGATTTCTAGTCGGACACAATGGCAGCATCTAAGTTATGGAAATTATAGAGATGATCACCGAAGAGGCCGCGCAGGCCCTGATTGTGGGGGATTCCCCTGAAGGTTCTAGGTTTGTGGCAGAATCTCTAAATCACTGCGCACACCGAGGCCGAAGAGAGACAAACAGATGATGGTTCTCGTATGTGTGTCCCCATGAAACCCGTTGCACACTAGGCTAACAATGGAGGAGAAATGGAAAGACGTTAACATAGAAACTGACAAGGAGGAGGAAGATGTGGAGGACCTTATCATCGAAGAAGATGAGGACGAAGGCATGGAGGAAGAAACTAAGCTTGCACACCCTTCAACAAAGTTTCCTGTCTATATCCCCTTGTGGAAGGGGATGACTAAAGTGCCCAAGGATCTTGACGAGAGCAGGAGCTCTCTCAAGACCCCACTCATCCCAGACAACATCATTTTTGAGGGCATGCACCTAGGATGGGTGCCTAGCTTAAAATTTGAAGATTGGGACCTCGCTAACCATGAGAAGTTCCCTCACCTAAAGACATTTTAGCTCATGAAGACTAAGCAGAATACCACGATGGTGGTTCGAATTATATCCACGAAAATGGTTGCGTGGAGTGGAAAGGGAAGGGCTACTAAACTTGCTATGTGTGCCACATTCCTACCACGCCCTGTTATAGGAAAATTTGGGCACATCAACCCCAACTTCCAAATATTTATTATTAGGGTCTATCAACCCCTATTTCAGTTGTTTTCATTCCCTAATGAAGTTAACCTACATCATGCTTGCTTCCCAAGAGTTTCATGACATCAGTCATCCAAAAAATGTCCCTAAGGAGATCATCACAGGTGGCCTTCTATCTGGCTGCAATGAATGGCAGGCACTACGCTGTCAGGGTGCTATGCATAGCACCTAGCCTCGGTATCACCTGTGATGGGTAAGATCCATCGAATTTTTCCAATGAATCCATTGGATTCCTCATCCAATGGATGCTTCTAGATATTTCTAGAGGGATTGGGCTCACTTTTGGATGAGGAAGGAGATGAATGAACCTTAATCCATTATCCCTTCCTCCATGGAACCACTTCCCAAATATGGCAAAGCATTCATGAGGGCCATTAATGGCCAAACCTCCTCTTTTTAGCTATAAAAGGACCAAGCTATCATTGGCTGGTCTAGTTTGGAACTTCTTGAGCTATGGAAATGTTGCTTGGATGAGACTAGTAGAAAGAGTAATGTTATCATGTCAAATTGTTGTTTCCATGAGGAGAGAAGGGTTTGAAGCTGGGAGGATGACGTTGAATCGGACATGCATCTACATGGGTTGTAATCTTCCTCTCTATCAATAAAGAGTTCTTTACTTTTTCCATTCATGTGTTATGAAATGTACATTGTATTTTCGATTCTATAATGTGTTTAGTTAACAGATGGATATGTATGCTTTGATGGTTTTCTATCTCGGCTTGCGTGCAGGTACCTTTAAAGCGAGTTAAGTATGGAAGGGAGTCGCGAAAGAAGTCAAAGGGAAGAGGGGTCGAGTGAGAGATCCAAGTTGGTACTTTTGTTCCTCTTTCTTTTATCTATTTGTTATAGGAAAGGGAATAGAATTACTTTAACTGTTGTTCTAGACTTGCTACTAAGTCTAGGGGTTAGTCATTCGAAAAGATGCTAAATTTGCCCATAACAAAATGATGACTCCACTGGGGAACAATTTTATCCTTTATAGTAGCTAATCCATCTCTTGAAACACTTTGACATACTTTACCCTCTTTTTTTCATCGAATTTAAGTCCAATTCACTAAAATTGAGTCAATTTTGAGCATGAAATTTTCATTCTGCAATCCTCGCAGCTCTGTAACTAAGATGGTGCTATGCATCACACTATCCCTCACTCTAGCCTGTGATGATTCCTTTTGGAGTAGCTTTCCCATGTAGGAGCTGAATCCTTAAGTCAATTTTCAGTTGTTTGAATTGTCTGTTGGATTTAGATGAATTCTTGTCTTTGAAAGCAATCTTTGTTTCCTTGTTTCGACCCATTTTAGACTAGATTGTTAAATATTTGTTTATCATTTGTAGTCCTTAGTCGAAGTAGTTTCAGTTGATTGTTCTGAAGTGTCGTAAAATCTTCCTTCTTAGAATAATCAATTGGTCTATTTTGTGCATCTAATTCATATTTTCATTTAAGTGTCGAAAATATTTGTTTCCGTAAAGTTGAAAGTGTCATTTAGTCTTCCTTTATCTTTAAGTGAAATTGTCATAAATCGACATTTGTGTGAAAAGATCTTTTGAATCATTTGTTCATTTGTTTTTCTTAGTGCATAATTCACATTAAGGAGAACAGAAAAGAAAAATAAATACATGTAATTGCATCTTAGAGTTTGATTATGTGCGTTTAAACAAAATGGCTAGGGGAATGCATTAGTGAGTGCTCTTTGTTGTTTGATCCAAAAGGTATTTGTTTGCTCTATCCCTTATTAGTTAGGATTTTCATTGTTGAAAGAAAAATGGAAAGAGTGCTTCTCATTTAGCTGCATTCTTAGGAATCTTGGAAAAACATCAGGTGGTGAAGCCTAAAGGCAAATTTTAAGCAAGATCAACCTAAAATTAACCTCAATTAACCTAATAATGTATTGGAATTTAACACAGAAATCTAGAGGTTTCTAGGTTAGAGATGTGTTCCGGCGTCTTAAAACCTAGTGGCTATCGTTTCATTGAGGTTGGGTGATTCCTCCTCTCTGAACCAGTAAGTACTTGTATGGACTTGAGCTCCCTGCACCATCATGTATATAGTGGGAGACCCATATTAGCTTACATCCTTTATCCCTAGGAAACTGAGTCTACCACCTTACTGATCACAATGCACCAAACACAACATTCGGGAAGACTGACTATCGTACGGTAAATCCTTGTTAATTTCTCTTTAAGTTTCCACCAAGGTGTATATTGCAATTTTGTAATTAGTTTGGTAAACCCTCTTGCTTAGTATCTCTAGAGTAGTCACTTTTGTTACTTTTCGACTTTGTAAAAGAAAAGGTCCATTGAGCGCTTGTCCTTTCAAGCTCATTAAACGACGAAAGAGACTAGAGACATCTTTTGCTTTTTCATGACTCTTAAAACATGAAAAAGAAAAGTTATGTTCTTGCGTCGTAAAAGTTAATTGACCATGAAAACATACTTTTTTCCTTAGTTGAGTTAATTTGATTAGATTAATCAACAATTTTGGAGGAAGATCAACCTCCACTCTATCGTTCGAGAAGAGTTACGAGCAAACCACCCTTGCCATGTGAAGTGACACCCATCCGATCAAGGCGGACTCGTCAAACTGAGTCTGGTACTTCAAGAGTTTCTAGTACTTCATCTTAATTACCAGAGCCACCTATAATGGCTAGTACTAAGCCTCAAGTTACTCCAAATATTTCTGGAACATTTGTTACACAAGAGGAAGTTACTCAACTACCTGAGGTCACTATAATGGAAACAAGTGAAAAAGTGCCTGAAGTTGATCCACAACTTGAAGTGAATCAACCAGAAATTACTTCAAAACTTGAACCTGTTCAATTGGAATTTGATCCAGAACCCATAGCAGTTGAAACTAAAGACATTCCTAAACTTGAAGTTGTTCACGAACCTTCCATTGAAACTGAATTTCTTTTACCGGAACATTTGGACTTTGACCTTGAACAATCCGAAATTGTTACCGAAATACCTCAGTCATTAGTAGTTCTTGAAACTCTATCTTTAACACCAGAAGTCCGTTTTGGACTTGACGATGAAATCCTTCCACCTAGATTAGTTTTTGTAGAGGAAGAATCTGAAGAAGAGTCAGATCCCAGGACTTCACATCATTTTGGTCCTGGTTTATATCTTTACTCTGAATCTCTTCCTCGTTTTGCTACTACCTCTGAAATCCCACTTGATTCATTAGGTCAAATTTTGGGTCAACTAACCATGGCAGAACAACCGCAAACATCCTAGATTTGTTCATTTGATCCAGCTGCGGCAAAATCTTTTGCTGCTACTTCTTTGATGTTTACAACGACACCTGAGTCATATTTATATGGACAACCGTCCATCCCGGCTGGTTACCAGTCTATTTCTGGAGTCCACTTAGGGGTTTCTTCATTGCTGTGGTCATCTCCCATGCCATCATCAGGAATTCTATCTAGTTCTTCATATCAAGGACAATAGTTTAATCCTAGGTATCAGTATCAAACTAGGCAATACGGTGAACAAAGACCCATTTATCCTCTTAACACTGGATTGCCACCATATGGTCATCAATATGCCTATTCATAGCATCCTCGCTATCAAGGAGGAAAACCCTATGGTTATGTCCCGCCATATCTAGGTTAGCTTGAAATGAGAGTCTGTCAGTAAAATCCAACGTTTCCACTACAACCGAGGCTTGTGTATTTCACACAACTGATACGAACTGAGACGATTATATCAACCCAACCTGTCGTAACTATGGAACAATAGATACAAGCTCAACCTGTTGTATCTCCACCGGTGAAAATTAGTTTCGCTACCTCGCAACCTCAAGTTTCGAGTCAGCAAACCAAAACTTCTCAAGCTGTTATGCGACAACCGCTTGTTTCTGGGGTATAATTACCACAGGTTTGTGTGCCATTATCTAGAGTGACTCAAGTTCCTACAATTTTAGTTTATTCTTAACCTAGTCAAATTGGTGTTGGGGGGAAATATCAAACTTCACAACCAATACCCCAATAACTTTGGCAGTTGCAGTATCCACAACCTCCATTTCAGAATGTCCAACCTTATTATGGGCCTGCTTTTCAAGCTCAACCTGGGCAAGGACAATATCAAGCGTATTAGGGTCCTGTGTATTAAGCCCAAACCGGTTACAGACAAATGCAAGGTCAACCTGGTTTCAATCCATAAACTGGATATGTCCCACCGCCTTATCAAGAATATCCGCCTTATGTGGGTATGCAAAGGCCCATGGCACAAGCAATTCCATCTTATCCTGGATATGCCCAACCTGATCTGAATCGGTAGTTGCCTTTTGTGGCAACCCTAGAATTACCAGATTTAAACCGACTTACAAATGATCCACTTTTGTATTCACCATTGTGGCCAGTGATTCCTCATAAGTTTCCTTCCGACATTCCAAAGTTTATTGGAAATCCTGGAGAAGACCCATCAAATCATGTTATGACTTATCATTTATGGTGTTCTTCAAACTCCTTGAATGATGATTTAGTAAGACTCTGTCTTTTCCAAAGAAGGCTAATTGGTTCGGCTGCTATGTGGTATATCGAATTGCTTAGAGCTTCTTTTAATAATTTCACCCATTTAGCCACTACCTTTTTGACCCACTTCTAGTTACCCATCAAATATGAAACTGGAACGAAACTTTTGACCAATTTCAAACAAACAACTTCTACTCATATATCTGATCATATTCATGAGTGGTGTTGTCATCGTCGCATGGTTAAAACCTATGTTCTTGATCAACTTTTAGCTGAGTGGTTCATTAAGTCCTTATTTCCATCTATCACTGAGGATGTGGCTAAAGGTGGAGTTGTTACATAAGAGCAAGTGATTGCTCGTGCCTAATATTTGGATTTGATTTATACTCAATCCAGCACGCTCTATGACAAAATTCCACATGCACCACGCCTAAATCAATCTATTCAACCTCCACCATCGAATAGGGACTCTCATGCCGGTGACGGTGTGATCGGTTCCTTGAGCATGCAAACGACGAGTAAACCATCTGGTCAATCACTCGCCAAAAATCAAAATGTAAATGCACTTGAGGTTCCTACTTCCGAGATTAATACAGTGTCATCTGATAAAGGTAAGAATCCAAAGCAACCAAGAAGCAAGAAAAAGGGGAAAAATAAAAAGAAGAATGAAAAGCCTCCTCAAGAGAAATCATATGATTCCTCTACTTCGGGAAAGAAACCTCATTATCCATGTATGATATGTGATAACGATCATTTTACAAGGGATTGGCCTCACCGCTCGGAAGTTTCTAAATTGTTAAAAACCTCCATTGCATCTGCAGTGTTGACAGATCCATTTCCGAACCCAAATACCAACATGGTTGCAAATGAAAGTGCTTCCACATCCCAGGCATTAATGTTATCCATCAAAAAACCTAAAGATGAAGTTTTGGTTCACACACGTAGTAAATATTATGGTAATCCATCATTTTCGTCTAATAGTCAGGCCACTGATCAACCTGGTTCTTCGACTTCGACCGCATCGGAAAATATTCCACTACATATTGCACCAGAATTAACAATAAAGCCACCTAAGGGAGTTGTGCATAAATCAACGTTTAATCCTCGAGCTCAAGCCACTCAAAATTACAACATAGTAGAAGATCTAGCTTAATCTCCTTCTGCTATGTCAATGCTTGAGGTATTACAAAATTTCCTCTCCCAGAAGCAGGCTTTACTATCCACAAGAGGTGGATTAGATCCAACGGATTCTAATCTTGTGGTTTTTAACCACTCAGGATATACACTACAGTTACCAGCTTAATTAGCTTTCGTGATTCAGGTTAAAGCTCTCAGCAAAAATATTCATTGAACCATCATAGATGATGGAGCTTCTACCTATATTATGTCAATGGGCTACTGGAAAACACTGGGGTCACCTACGTTGTCAAGATCACCAACCACATTGAAAGCTTTTGATGGAAGGACTTATACTTCATGTGGGATTTTGAATAATTTGCAAGTAGAACTAGGAGGCAAAATGATAACTGTTGAGATTGAGGTGGTTGATGGACCCCTTGATTACAACATATTGCTTGGACAACCATGGTTTTATGATATGGCTGCTATTGTTTCCACATACTTTCGTATGATTGCATTTCCTTATAAAGGTGGAATAACATTTATCCACCAAAACTCATTTTTTGCCTCTAGTTCTCAAGTTATGGGAAGCATTATGTTTGTTAATTGACCCCCGCTTTCACTTCAATTTGTTGGTGTAGGTCTTTTTAAAGATCCCTCATTAATGGGTACTTTCACACTTCCTCCACCATCTGGAACATTGGAAGTTGCGAGAGTCGAGACATGTTATATGTTATCTTCTACTTCATCTAATTTAAGGAGGATCACCAACAGTAATGAAGACGAGAGTTTTACTAAGGTTATGCTGCTAAGTCCTATCGAACTCGCATAGAAATCAATTTTTCTTACTTGTGTGGCATTTCCAGATCCACAATCACCAATTGTATGGGTAGATCATTCACTTGAATATGGTACTTCTTCCAATCATTTTGCTTTTATATATTCTACAGACGAGGAAATCATCCAATCCATGATGATAGGAGAAGAAGCTTGGGAAGATTATCATCATCGTTCCCTTCCTCCAGATTCCAATGAGGATTATTGAAATGAAGTAGTACACCCTTCGATTGTAGATTTCTTTTTGAATTCTGTTAGAATAGATTTAGTAGATTCTAAGCGTAATTTGTCTAACATAGAAGAAACCATTTCTATAGACATTTTGACCAAACCTAACATTGTAGAAAAAATTCATGTCGACAAATCTTGTTCTCCTTTGGAACTCGATATTTACCGTGCTCTGTTTCATGAATTTATAGATGTATTTGCATGGTCTTATGAGGAGATGCCAGGCATTGATTCAAGCATTGTTGAACATCAAATCAAAATGTACCCTGATGTCAAACCAGTATGACATCGGCTTCAACTTGTACATCCAAAGAAACCTAATGCCATTAAGTCAGAGGTTAAAAAACTTTTGTGTGTTGGCTTCATTTACCTTGTACCTCTTACCACTTAGGTATCAAATATTGTTCCCGTGATGAAAAAACAAGGAACAATCTGAGTGTGTCTTGATTATTGGGATGTAAATAAAGCATGTCCAAAAGACCATTATCCTACATCCTTCATCGACCAAATTATTGATGAATGTGCCAGATGTGAAATCTTTTCATTCATGGATGGATTTTTCGGTTACAATCAAATCAATATCCGCCTAGAGGATCAGTCAAAAAATGCATTTATCTGTCCCTGGGGCACATTCACGTATAGAAAGTTACCTTTTGGTTTGAAGAATGTAGGGGCTAAATTTCAGAGGGCAATGAATTATGCCTTCCATGACATTAAGAACATTGTACAACCATATCTTGATGATTTTCTTGCTCATTCAAGAAAGCGGACTGATCACCCGCAACATCTTAGAGCAATATTTTTATGGTGCCGACACTACAAAATAAGACTCAATCCACACAAGTGTGTGTTTTATGTTGGCTCTGGTCAATTTCTTGGATTTGTGGTCTCAAAAGACAGAATTCAACTTGATCCATCTAAGTTTCAGGCAATACTTGACTTGCCTCCACCTTCAAATTTATTAGAGTTACAGAAAATTCAAGGGAAGGCAAACTTTATGTGGAGGTTCATTCTAAACTATGCTGAGTTAGCTAAAGGTTTTACACATCTATTGAAGAAAGAGGTACCATTCTATTGGGATCAGGTTGTGCAAGCTTCCTTTAGTGCTCTTAAAGATTCCCTAATTAGAGCATCATTAATGTATGCCCCAAACTATCAACAAGACTATTACCTGTATCTCGTCGCTACAGATACAACCATCAAAATGGTTTTAGTCGAAGAAGTAGATGGAAGAGAACATCCTATATATTATTTGAGTCGTAATATCAATGATACAGAAAGAAAATATTCATATGTCGAAAAGTTAGCTTTGGCGGCCATTCAAGCCATGCAGAGATTTCATCACTATATTCTCTTGCATAAAACTATAGTTATCTCCAATTGCAACCCTATGACATACATTTTGTCACGTCAATTGCTGGGGGGCAAATATTCGAAGTGGATAGTTATATTACATGAATTTGATTTGGAATTCATTAAGTCTAAGTCAAAGAAATCTCTTGTATTTGCCGAACTACTTTGCAACCTTCCCTCATCCTCCAACGATTTAACATCAGAAACATCAATCGCGGATGAGTCTCTATTTCTCATTTCATCAAGTGATTCATGGTATGGAGATATACTGATCTATCTCTAGACCCAAGCTTTCCAACCCAATACCTCTCGCTCTAAACAACAATGTGTCAAATACCAAGCCAAAAATTATTTGATTGTTGGTGATATGCTTTATCACTGTGGTATTGGTACATTTTTACGTAGGTGCCTCACTCATGAGGAGGCTGAGAAAGCTTTGAATGATTGTCATTCAGGTGCTTGTGGTGGACATTTGTCCAGATATGCAACAACACAGAGAATTCTCTGTGCTGGATACTTTTGGCCAACAATATTCAGAGATTGCATACTTGCTGTCAGAAGTTGTCATGCATGTCAAATATTCAATCTGAAAACTCGATTACCACCTACACCTTTGCATCCAGTAGTTGTTATTGGACCATTCACAAAATGGGGCATAGATTTCATGACATGTAACCCCACCCTGACTCGGGGGCATGGGTATATTATAGTCGTCGTTGACTATTTTACCAAATGGGCCGAGGCAATGCCTACATTAAACAATAGCAGCGAAATGACTGCATTATTTTTCTTCAACCACATGGTTTCCAGGTTTGGCGTATCATGGGCCATAATTACAGATCATGGATCGCATTTCACAATCACATGATGGTTGAGTTAGCTGCCAAATTAGGATTTTTCACATGATAGTTCTACTCCATATTATCCGTAAGCTAATGGACAAGTTGAGGCTATCAACAAGGTCCTTAAGTGTATGTTACAATGAATGATTGGAGTTCATAAAAGAAATTGGCATTTAATCCTATACTCGGCCTTGTGAGCATATCGAACCTCGTGAGAAATGCTACCGGATTCACACCCTTTTAGTTGGTGTATAGTTTGGAAACAGTCTCGTCGATTCAATGTGAAATTTCGTCACTCAAACTCGCAATTGACCTGCTACCTGACACTTCTGAGGAAGAAGCATGTTTCTTGGAATTAATCCATCTAGATGAAACTCATCGTGATGTTGCGTTAGCTAACAAAGCGCACAAGAAACGGGTAAAGGCACAATATGATCAAAATGTCAAGCCTCGAGTCTTCTCAGAAGGTGACCATGTCTTGCTATACAATCAAGAATCAGATAATATTGGTGCAAGAAAATTTGAACCACTTTGGATGGGCCCTTATATTGTTAAATGCGTTTTGGCGAAAGGTTCCTATGAGTTAGTAGATTATGACAGAATTCCATTGTCTAAGCTCAGATATGGGTTGTATTTAAAACATTACTATGCTTAATTGAGTATCGTAAAACTCATGTATATATGCTTGGATTTCATGTGTGAGTGTGTTTCTTTAAGGGTTTTTATTTGGTTAAGTAATCCACTTTGCATTTATTGCAGATGTCGAACTTTTCATAACCATGGGTTGGTTACGTTAATGGTGCTAGTCGTAGTACGCAGAACCTATCTTCTGTGGCATGGGCCATTTTCACTCTGAGTGACGGGTTAATGAGTTTTAGAGGGATTTATATTAGTCAATCAACAAACAATATCGCTGAGTATAGCGCATTGATTGAACTTCTCTCTGATGCCATTTCACTTGGAATTCACCAAATTATCATTAGGCTAGACTCACAGCTTGTGCTACAAGTTACTGGCGTTTACACTATCCAAAACCCAAAAATTCATCATATGTTCCTTAGAGTTCGTATTTTGGAAAGGTATTTCAAATTTATTCAATATCAACATATTTCCAGAAGTCTAAACACATTAACCGACTCTTTAGCAAATTATGTATTAAATAGACATTTTCAACATATGTAAAGTAAGATTTTCAATTAACAACATCAATTGAATAGGATTGCATCACTCAACCATAATAAAACCCTGAAGATAATTGTAAATTTTTTTTACAGACTTTTTGTGTCTAGGACAAAAATTAGTCATCTGACCCAAAAATTGAATGTATGCAAAAATGATCCTAGTAAGCTAGTGGTGCTCATAATAGTAGGTAACAGTCTATGCTATCATGCACAGAAGTCTCATCTAATGGCCTGACACTTTGATGGTGTGGTGTTGCAATTGCATAGGTAGTTCCTCGATTTGGATATTTGGGATACCTAAGGTTAAACCCTCTATGTGTTTTTGCAATTTAGCCACAGTCTCGACCAAATCCAAGTCTCGGAGAATCGCTCTCCCTATAGGTCTCTATGCTGGTCTAGCTATATCTTATGGGTCTCCCATAGGTTGAATAGGTCTAATATCTGTATACATAAAAAATAGATTTTGTTTAGTCTTGGAGTTAATCAAAAACACAAAAAATGAAAAAACTTTAAAAAATTAAAAACACTTGGTCAAACAATTTACCAATAGCACCCCACATTGCTCCAGCTGGTAGTGGTAAATCTAGATCACCATGGAAATCCATTCCTGAATATGGATATTCTGCAAAGGTCATCTCCTGTCGATTGAACCATTCAAAGAATGTATAGGTAAATACGATCTTAGAGTGGGTGCCATGCCTAGCCATTAGATCTGTCCACCTTTGCAACCGTGGGTCTCTTGGTCCAGATACACCCAGTGAAATGAGTTGTGGCTGCAAGAGAGGTATTCTCTCCAAGGCAAAGGAGATTACGATTGATCCATAGCCGAAATTTATGAGCTTTTCTTATTTTACCTTGGTCAATTGTTCTTTCATAGATGAAAGGACAACCCTGCACCAGTTAAATGTTTTTGGCTCTAAACATTCTAAAGCATACTGCATGTGTGACTTGGTGGCCAAATGAAGTGCAGAATTGCCAGCCAATTTGGCAATGGTAAAAAGAATCATCCTTAACGGTAAATCACTAACATCCTTGATAAGTATCTTCCAGTCTTTGCTAGACTGGGAACCTGGCCTATAGAACTGTCGCACATAATATTTTATCGGTCTACCTCCATGGGCAAGACCTGTTAGTGAAATAGGGGCACCTCGCCTCAACAGTCTAGTTAGGAAGTATATATCATCGATGGTAAAAGGGATTTCTTTGCCTCAAATCTGAAAAGTAAGATCGATCGGATCCTGTGATTGAACAAGAAATTGTAGAAGATCCATCTATTGTCGCAGGTTGGATAGCTTAAAACACTTGAGTAAACCGCAGTCTCTTAAGGCCTCGACTATTCCTAGATTACTCAAGGCTATGACATCTTGCCCTTCATTCTCCCGTTCTCCCCATATGATTACCATTTTTAAATTCCTGATTTGGAAAGAGAAACCCTAGGGACCTCAAAACCCTAGAATGTTATTGACTAAAACAGGAGATAAATGAAATAAAAGAGAACAGAATTAGATCTTACCTGATCCAAACTACAAAAGGAATGATCCCTTCAATCCTCCACAATCAACTAGTGCTCTTCAGGAAAAAACTGATCCAAAAATTAGCAGGTAAAATAGATGGTGAAAATGAATGGTAAGAACTGGTATTTATGTTTATTTCTCGCACTTTAATCGAGTAAACATTGGTTTTTTTTATTTATTTAATCCATGAACATGTATTGTTTAATCTTTTGATGGTACCTTGAGCAGGATTAATAACTGGAAAGTAGTTATGATGTGCTTACATGTAAATTGAACATATTTGACCACAAAGCAAACTTTTATCGCTTTTTCAAGCTTTGTTAAAAACGAAAAAGGAACCCCCTTGGAGTCCTCTTTAAGCTCTTTTCAGACTCTCTAAACATGAAAAGATTACTAAGCACTTTGGTGAGCTCCATTATTGTAGCAATGATGCTGCAACTCTTAGGACTCCCTACTTTACTTTTATCAACCCGATAGTTCGTAACAAACTTGGAAGCGATGGTGCTATATGCACAAGTACTAGCTCTTACTATATGCTGTCACTTGATCAGCTGGCACAAGTTCGCTAGGAGCTTAAGCCAACTTCTATGAGTTCTTAGAAGAAGCTTTTAACTATGATGGAAAAAATCTAACTCAAAAGAGGCTAGTCTACTTTGCAGAAAGAAGATGAAAGCTGAAAGGAAACGCAAACCCTAGCAAACCCTAGTTTTACTGACTAACCCTACTTGTGCAAGAAAAGAGATGTAAGCTACTGAAATAGATGACATTGACTATTGAAAAGGTAAAATGAATTTTCTTAAGCTACTTCTGAAGGAAAATATGGAAAAATCATCTTTTTGTATTTTTGAGCAATTTTATGAAGAATTATTATGCATGTGTTTTAATTATTTTTTACTGTGCAGAGGTTTATTGGCAAAAGGAAATGGAGTGGGAATTTGCAGGAGGTCAGGAAGGTGAGAAGAGGACCTAAGGGGTCCTTAGCATCCTTCTAGAGATTTCCACCATGCTCAGATCTCGAAAAATCACTTGCGTAAACTTTTATAGGAGGTTGCAGGGGATCTACATAAAATTCTACAGGAAGTTCTACAGGAATAGGATGAAAGTGGTTTTTAGAGTGTTGATAGTGGAAAAACAGTGGGAAAGTGGGAATGAAGGATGGATAAGGATGTTAAGGGATCTAGGATCTGGTAGATGAAGCTCAGGAGTGATGAATATGGTTGGATTTGTTCAAGGATGAAGGAAGCAATGTTGCACAAAAATGTAGAAATTAGGTCGAGTGGGGAAAGTGTGGCGAATGAGGGAAAGAAATATTAAGCGAAGGACTGGAGCAAGCTGTATGATGGAGGAAGGATAGGCTGGAGTGTTTTATAATTTTTCTGCACACTACTTTCCAAAATTGATCCAAGCAAAGACTAAAAAACATAGATTTATCTATTTTGACCTAATCTGACCTAAAAACCAGAAGCATAATGAACATAAGTTTATAGATAGGAAATCATGCAAGAAAGCTATGGAAACTAAGCAAGAATAGATCTAAACATGAAAATGCAACTGATATGAACTTTTCCAACTTAAAATCTAACACTAGCAATTGCATTGGAAGGCAAAAACAGTGTTTTTGTAGCAGCAAGTGTGCCTTGGTCTCAATTCATGGTCCCAAGGAGGGAGAAATGAGATCAAGGACTAATTGATAGCCTTTTTGTGGATCTTTTCTATTACCAAACTGTCAAATCAACCTAAAGCAAGAACATCTATCTTAATCATCAAAAACAACCTAAGTAACAGAGAAAGATTTTAACTTATAATAACAGAAATTATTCTATGAATGCAAGAAAAAAACATAAAAGTACACAAAGGAGGTACTGAGCACCTGGGTTGGACCTAAATCCAAGAGCTACAACCTCCTAAGAAAGGTCAGAGTTAGTGCAAAGTGGGATTCATCTTTATTGATCAAAAAATAAGAGTTACATCACAAAAACTGTCTGCAAGAAGAACTCGAAAATGTGCTGATACAGGGCTGCACTAAAGTGCAAAACTAGATTATCAATTTGATAACATACTGAATAAAATATAACTAACAAAACTGAGGCCCTAAGCCTTCTTATTTGTACAAATGGGGACCTCCAACAGTGCTCCCAAAATCAAGGAACTTGGCTTCCTGTAACTGAAGATAACAGCAGTCCTACTTGACTTGCTTGGCTGCCTCTTGGCTTTGTGCTCCGAGTTTTTGATGGAGAATTTGAGGTAAGGGCTCATAAATGAAGGGGACACCCTCCTACAAATCCTCTCCCTTGTTTTTCCACAAATTTGGCTGCCAAATGCTCATTAAACCTTTGATTTTGTCTCAAAATTGACCAAAACTTTGCATAAAGCACACATTAGACTTTTTGGCATAATGAATAACCCAATTCACTCTATTAGTAGATCAAAAACATACAATAAACTAATGAGAATGGTGGATTAAATCGAATTAAGAGGTAAAATGAGCCCATATAATTACCCATTTCTGGGGCTCATCATCACCCCCTACTGAAGGTGTTGCTCATCCTCTGAGCAACTAATATATCTTTTCATCTTTGATAGCACTGGTGGCTTCCCTATCATCCCAAGCTTTTGATGTGGTCTACTCATGTGTGCCATAAAATTCTGCCTTATTTTCCATGTCCTTCCACTGCTCCTCCTATTCTGCTTGTTTGAATTCTTGTGCTTTTCCTAGCCTTGAAATACATGGAGGCCTGCCTTTTTCTCTTCTTTGTTTTTCCTTCTGTTTGAATGTTTGGTGCTTCCTCATTATTGTTCTTCTAAATTCCTTCGGTTTGCTCCTCCTCATCACTACTGGATGGGCTGATGTCCTCAGTCAAAGTTTTGATGTCATCATCCCTAGACATATTTTTGAAAATTTCCCAAGTTATGGGGATAGTATATGTGTGTAAGGAATCTTCCACCAATAGTTTGATGAGCCCATGGTGGGCCAACTGATTTAGGACCCTTACATTTAGCTTTGTACCACATTCAATTAAAGACTGAAGGAGGAAATATGGGATACTCAGTTTTCTAGCTGGAGGCAAGTCCATCCCATACCTCAATTCATGTAACAACCTGAAATGATAACCATAAATGATGTTGAACCTCCCTTCACATGTGATATACTTCATTATTTGGTAGCTGACTTCACTCCAGAGAGGAGGCAAGCTTGTCCTTTTGAACCCATTTTTATCTTCTACAGGATGCTCCTCAAGCAGAAAAAATGTCTTCTTAGCAACTTGTCCCAATGATTTCTCCTCTTTGCTCCAAGGGAGCCCCAGTGGGAGACCGGTAATTCTATTGATGAAATCAGGTGTATGTTCTAGGGTCAAACCCCCCTAAAAGTAACTGTGGCATGTGTCTTAGAATGTGGTCTTAGGGACATCAAAAACTCTTCAGTCACCTCCTCATCATAACCCTGAATTCTGTCAAAGAAGGATATCCAGTTTTCCCTAGTGAAAAGTTCCACCACATCAGGGTGCTTATACAATTTGCTAGAGTTTAAAGGTTCTTTTCTCATGAATCCTCCTGGCATGGTGTTGAGTGCTTATTTTTGTGTTTTAACCGAAAAAGAAAATGCTCAGGTGAAAAAAACAGTCAATAACTAAAATAGAGGATAGCTGAATCCAGGTTTTTTCGTGAAATCAAAGAAGGGATTTCCCTTGTGCTTCTCCTTACAACATCAACTTGAAATAATTCCCCTATTTTAACTATTGTCACCCTGAATTTGACTTTCTATTTTTGAGAAGTTTTTTTTCTTATTTTCTTTTTTTTGTATAGAATAGAGGATAAGTACACAGGTTCTTTTCAGCGAGTAGATAGATATGCAAATTCATTTTTTCACACAGGCTGGTTTCTATGGTTGCATGCATTTTTCTTACCGTAGAATTTGAGAAACAAGGAGGTAGATTTCGAATGTAGAGAAGAAAACAGAAAACTGTGTAGAACACAACGAAAATATGCAAGCAAACTCTTTTTTAAGCTTCGCTCTCTTTTTCAATCCAATGTCATGTTTTTAATCCCCCACCTTACTCAAACAAGTCATATGCAGAGGGGTTTTCCAAAGCCTACCTAATTTTAAGCTTGAATTTCGATGAAAATCCCAGGTTTTCCTTCTGCAAAGTTGTTCTATGCCCTTCTTGTAGAAATCTTCCGGCTCCTATAGAATTGTTACAACTTCCTGTAGAATGCCGATAAGTAGGAGGGTTTCGAAAAATGGCAGAGAACAACTGGTTTGTTACTATGGAGGTGGTATAGAGCTTGTTGCAGCTGTGGGGATGATGATAAAATGGAAACAAATGTGGTGAGAGTATTTCAAAGATGAGTTCTTACGGCTGTTTATGGAGATTTCCGCTGATGGAGGGTGAGCTGGCCAAGTGCACGTTGGCCCCATGCAGACCGTTGGTCCCCACTGCAGTGTTATTATGAAACTGTATGTTATTTTCCTATTAATCACTTGACATTAGTTGCGTTGGAGTTCAACATCTGCCACTACCTGTTTTTTTAAATTTCCCGCGAGTTGACTATACACGTGTGCTGGGTGATCTCTGGATGCGTGCAATCAAACCAGTTGAGGGTGTCCAGTTGGACACCTTCCTAGCTTAATCTAACCATTTCATTCATTTATGAAGTTTTGAATCATACTGATGCAAATAGAGGAACTGGTTTAAATACTTACCTGTAAGTCAAAATGTGCGTGCTGCTTGGTTCTTTTGCTGTTGCATGCTCATATTCAGTTGATGCATACATGTATCCCTTCTACTATATGCTTTTTTCTCTCTAATGTGTGGCTATTTTTCTTGTGCAGGTATCCTCTGGCTGGATCTAAGTTGCAAGAGTTTGCTTCCACCTTCAAAATTTGCACCCTCAGGCTGCTGATGCTAGATTTTTGCAGGACAACGACTTGTTTTCTCCATAGCTCCCAAACGATAGACTGGATTGACCTAAAATTTTCTGATCATGTTTCTATCACCATTATGCACCTCCCATAGAAACATTATGGTCAATGGATGCACGGATTTCGAGAGGAACAAAAAATGGCTGAAGGTGACGGAGGTCAATTTCTTGGAAACTATGCATTGGAATTGGCTAAAATTGCTTGGGCAGGTTACTATCACCCATGCACGTCTCCCCATGAAACAGGTTTTTAAATGGATGTACAGATATGAAGAAAATGAAAAAATGGTTGAAGGTGATGGAAGCTGATTTCTTGGAAACCATGCACTGAAATTGGCAAAAATTGCTTGGGCATGTTTCCATCATCCCTATACAACTCCCCACGAAACAATTTTTGAAATGGATGCATGGTTTTCAAGCTAGGGAAAAAACAAATTTCTACTCTATGTATTTTTGTATCAGAGCATTCTGCAGTTTTTTTGGACAATAAGAAAAATGAGCTTGGGGTGTGATGTAGGCATGGAAATTATGGAAGAGAGGTTTAAAGATTGTAGGAGGATTTATAAACCCTTTATGAAGCTTCCCTATTCCTCAAACTAATTTTGAAGTTCATTTCTAGCTCTCTGTAATTTCTATAGGATCATCCTGTAGAAAACACAGTTTTTAGAGAAGAAGCATAGTGAGGTGGAAAGGATGTCAAGAATGATGGAGAAGGGTGAGGGAAGGTAGGATAGTTGCTGTTATTGGTTTCAGAGATTTCTTGGCACCTACTGCTGCTTCTTGAAGTTCTGCAAACCTGTAATACAACTGGAACTTCATTTTTTTTCTTTCTTTTTTTTTAAAACAACTAGGGCGCTTCAAGGAGGTTTTCACCCTAATTGCCTACCCTGGGCGCCTCCAAGGGAGGCTTTCACTTAGGGATGTTATTATCTTTTTCTTTTCTCTTCTTTCTAACCCATTAACCGCCTCATGGAGGTTTTCAATCAATGAGCCAATCAGAGGTGCCTCCGAGGAGGTTTTCACCTTAGATTTTTATTTTTTTCTCTTTTTTTTATTTTTTTCTCTTTTTTTTTTTTCTACCCTACCCTACTTGAAAAACAAAATCATTTTCAAGTATAAGAATACTTCCAATGGAGCCATGTGCACATCGAAATGATAGACAAAATGATGTGGAGGCTTGAAATGCATGCTTTGACAGGTATCTGAATTTCAGAGACCAAATGATTTGACTTTGAAGGGATCAAGCATAGTTGAGGAAGAGAGTACTGCTGCAACTTAGTGACCGTTTGGAACCATTTCTGAATATAGCTGTGATGTCCTTGGTCCTTTTGCTGATCTGTATCATTCTTCATGTCTTCTTCTATCATGACCTTCACATCTTCCTCTTTTTGCTGATTTTTCTCTTGAATACATGGAGGATTTGATGGTAACCATGAGGGAGCTCTCTCAATCTCTGATTTTGATGTCTTCTCTTCATCAAGTGCAGCCCATGGTCCATTGATCTCCTCTTTTGAATCTTCTTTTACTGGATGTGGTCCTTCAATGCTTTCAATATAATCTCTTTTTTGCAATACTCTTCCTGAGCTATGGTGAATATCATTGAGCTCAAGAGGAGTTGTTTGGAAATGTTGTACCTCAGCATTGTAATTTGGTTGAGCTACTTCAATGTGCGGGTTTGGAAATGGTGGGATGGGAAGTTGAGTGGGGATGTATATTTGATATCGATGTGGATGGATTTGTGGTTGTGTAGGTGGTTTCCCACAATGTACTTTTTGAGCCTACCTGTTATTTGGGTTCGAGTTCGGTTGAGCAGGTATTTGGGGTTGCCTTGGTGGAGCAGGAGGTAATGGTTGAGCAGGTGGTGGAGGAAAAGAGTGGGAGGAGAGTTGTATTGGGGCCTCCACCCCTGATGAGGTGCATTCCACTGAGGTTATGGCTGAGCATAGGGGTGAAATGGATGAGTAGCTGGTTGAGCATGATATTGAGGAGGATATGACCAAGGAGGGGGTGTGGACCAGGAAGGATGAGTAGGGGGACCCCAAGAAGACATGGAAGTGGCTTGATAAGGGTTGTAGGGATGTCCCTTGCATTCCCTGCTGGTAAGGTCTGGGTCCATGTGGCCTCCTTTGGTTCATGAAATAGAGTGATTCAGTGGCTCCTTTGGCCCTCTAATATGCAGCTTTAATTCCAGGCAAGGAAGGGCACTGATTTGTAGGATGGTCATCTTCACAGACAAAACACACTTCCATGGGGTGCAATGGACATTCGTTCCTAGGATGATTTCTAGTGCACCTAGGACAAAAGATGGCCAAAGCCCTCTCGGCTTCCTCTTGCTTCCTTTGGATCCGCAAGGTATCCATTTGCATGGCAAGAAACTGCTTCATCTAGCTCTTGAAATCTTCTAGCATATTTTCACATCCACCTTTTCCAACATAAAGGGATGAGTTGGAAGAAAAGGTATTGCTCCCAACATTTCTATTTTCAGCCATGGGCTCTAGAGGAATGTTTTCTTCTTCTTCTTCCCCTATAGGTTCTTCAAATATGTCTAGCTATTACCTAAGGGTGTTTCTTGATTGCAGCCACCAAAGAAGAGAGAAGGTCGGTTGTGTGAAGCAGTGGGGGGGGGGTTGTTGCAAACATTTTTCTGAATTATCTCTACTCCTACGAGGCATGAAAGGAAATCTTTTTGGTTGATTTTTGTTTTTTTTGCTTGTACTTGTAAAACTGAAATTGATTGAACAACAAATTGCAACTAACTAAAATAAACCTTGCTGGAATGAAAATTGCAGAATTGAAATAAAAGCAGGAAATGACTAATCTATTTTGCTAAAATAAAATTACAGAATTGAAATGAAAGCAGGAAATGACTAATCTATTTTGCTGAAATGAAAATACAGAATTGAAACGAAAGCAGGAAATAGTTAATCTACGCTTACTGAAATGAAATTGCGGAATTGAAATGAAAGCTGGAAATGTCTAATTTACGCTTGCTAAAATGAAATTGCGGAATTGAAATGAAAGTAGGAAATGTCTAGTCTACTTTTGCAGAATTGAAATGAAAGCGGGAAATGTCTAGTCTACTTTTGTAGAATTGAAATTGAAGAATTGAAATGAAACAACTACTCTACTCTTGCTTAAATAAACTACTTAGTAGAAGGTTACAATAGAAAATAGAAGAAAAGCAGTGATCACAAAATACTATGACGCTTCCCCAGCAACGGTGCCAAAAATATGGTGAGCTCCAGTATTGTAACAGTGATATTGCAACTCCTGGGAATCCCTACTTTACTTTTATCAACCTGGTAGTTCGTAACAAACTTGGAAGTGATGATGCTATATGCATAAGTACTAGCTCTTACTGCAGGCTGTCACTTGATCAGCTGGCATAAGGTTGCTAGGAGCTTAAGCCAACTTCTATGAGTTCTTAGAAGAAGCTTTTAACTATAATGGACGAAAGCTAACTCAAAAGAGGCTAGTCTACTTTGCAAAAAGAAGATGAAAGCTGAAAGGAAATGCAAACCCTAGTAAACCCTAGTTTTACCGACTAACCCTACTTGTGCAAGAAAAGAGATGTAAGCTACTGAAATAGATGCCATTGACTATTGAAAAGGTAAAATGCATGTGCTTAGGCTACTACTAAAGAAAAATATGGAAAAATCATCTTTTTGTATTTTTGAGCAGTTTTATGTAGAATTATTATGCATGTGTTTTAACTATTTTTGATTGTGCAGAGGTTTATTGGCAAAAGGAAATGGAGTGGGTGTTTGCAGGAGGTCGGGAAGGTGAGAAGAGGACCTATGGGGTCCCTAACATCATTCTGGATATTTCCACCATGCTATCAACATGAAAAGGACCAAGTTGTATTTGTCGTTAAACTCATTAAAAGCATTAAATAGCAACAAACTTGTCCATCTAGACAAGACTGAGTTCACCTTTGCTAGACTCATTAAAACATCAAATAGCGATGGATTCACCCGAAGGGTGAAATTATACAACAAGCATATGTTATCCTCCTCACGCTTCATAAAAATAAAGAGGTATTGGTCATAAATGGTTGGGGAAAAATGGGAAAAAGCTGGGAACACTTTTTGGTAGCAGGTCGCTCTTGAACATGACACTTTCACCTCATCACCATGACTATGTGGGTTGCGTCATTCAGCTTGATGGTTATCACACCATTGGACTATCATACCATCCATCACTTTGTTTGGGGTCAATGCTACCAATTCACTTCAATGTCGCAGATATGTTCAAGAGAAGTCATTTAGTTCAAAACCTCATCCTTTACAATACAGTAAACCTTCATTTTCATGCCCGCCATTCCTGAAACTTGTGTTGTCAGTTGATATAAAATCTCCAAAAATCATTTACCTCTTTTCGTGTCGTTGATGTGGGATACATCAAGGCCCTCCTGCGACGAGTCGCTTCTTGTCGACATTAGCACATCATCCAAGAAGTTGATTTAGAAACACCCGTGACTTAGAAACAATCGTTCAATACCTCGAGGCTTTCATACATCAATGGCAGGTTTCTCACTTCCGGTGATAGGTTGACATCTGTGGCCTTTGACCAAAAGAATTCATATGGTGTTCGACATCAAATCATCTATTCACACCATGTGGAATGTACTGTGGTAACTTGAGGGTCATTATCATTATCAGTGATTCCTCTTGCGTCTGTTAACAGCTTACATCATTGGCTGGTAATCAGATGATGTCTCTCCATGTTCGACTTCAAAAAATCTATTCACATGGTTAGACTTGTACATTGAGTGAAAGATTGGACGAGATTGAAGACCCCGGATCTAGTTTCATCCTTCCAGGCTGCAATATATTCAAGACTACTATATCAAATGTACAATGGCCTTACATTCATGGTCATCCATTCATGGGTCTACATCTGTAGATGACTATATATGTACATGTAATGAAAGTTTATAACGCTGAGCATGGGTATGCCTTCCCTCAGCTAATTATGAGAAAATTTAAATTATCATGATATTTGTATTGTAATTGATGCAAGTCACCTTCTGCTTCAAAACCTTCTCTCCAGGTGGTAAAGTACCTCACTCAACATGGTTATTCTCGACTTCATGCTTTAGGGGGGCATCTGTTACAAGAAAATTTGGGCACATCAACCCCAACTTCCAGATCTGTATTATTAGGGTCTATCAACCCCTAATTTAGTTGTTTTCATTCCCTAATGAATTTAACCTACATCATGCTTTCTTCCCAAGAGTTTCATGACACCGTTCATCCAAAAAATGTCGCTAAGGAGATCATCGCAGGTGGCCTTCTATCTTGCTGCAATGAATGGCAGGCACTAGGCTGTTAGGGTGCTATGCATAGCACCTGGCCTTTGTATCACTTGTGATGGGCGAGATCCATCGAATTTTTCCAATGAATCCATTGGATTTCTCATCTAATGGATGCTTCTAGATGTTTCTAGAGGGATTGGGCTCGCTTTTGGATGAGGAAGGAGATGAATGAACCTTAATCCATTATCCCTCCTTCCATGGAACCACTTCCCAGATATGGCAAAGCATTCATGAGGGCCATTAATGGCCAAACCTCCTCTTTTCAGATATAAAAGGACCAAGCTCTCATTGGCTGGTCTAGGTTGGAACTTCTTGAGCTAAGGAAATGCTGCTTGGATGAGACTAGTAGAGAGAGTAATGTTATCATGTCAAATTGTTGTTTCCATGAGGAGAGAAGGGTTTGAAGCTGGGAGGATGACGCTGAATTGGACATGCATCTTCATGGGTTGTAATCTTCCTTTCTATCAATAAAGAGTTCTTTGCTTTTTCCATTCATGTGTTATGAAATGTATGTTGTATTTTCGATTCTATAATGTGTTTAGTTAACAGATGGATATGTATGCTTTGATGGTTTTCTATCTCGGCTTGTGTGCACGTACCTTTCAAGCGAGTTAAGTACCGAAGGGAGTGGCGAAAGCGGTCAAAGGGAAGAGGGATCAAGTGAGAGATCTAGGTTGGTACTTTTGTTCCTCTTTCTTTTATCTGTTAGCTAAAGGAGAGGCAATAGAATTACTTTAAATGTTGTTCTAGACTTGCTACTAGGTCTAGGGGTTAGTCGTTTGAAAAGACACTAAATTTTCCCATAACATGCCCCAATAACAATTTTCGTCATCAGGCAGCTACTCTGCCTAGTGCATGGTGGGTGTTTGTGGTTGGAGGAGCCCATCCCCATCACGGACCACTTGATTCACCGCATTACCCGGCTTCTATGCAAAGGAGAGGATCCTGTAGCTATCTCAGAGGGGAAAAGCAGTGACTTGGCCATCGCGGAGGTCATGAAGAAGAAATATAAACTGGAGAAGAAGAAAAGGGGCTATGCCATATCCAACATCAACAAAAAATCAATAAGAGTGGCAACACAAATACTAACAAGTAAGGTTATGTGCAAGTGCCACCTGGATGAGGTACCCGTGCTGGTGGTAGCACTTGCTAAGCAGTGCGTGGAGGGGGTCCAGTTTAACTGGTATGAGTTCCTCTGTAAGGAGTTACTGGAAAATTTCCACGAGGCTCAGGAACAAGGCAAAACATTCCACTATGCATGGCTTCTGTTGTCCATAGTGCTTGTGGCAGGGGAATTTCCAGAGGACAATCAATTCCCCACAATTGACAGGGATTTGCCAGAGGCCGCGAAGTACACTTTGCTCTAGGCCACAAAGGATGCAAACCAGATCTGTGACAGTAAGATATTATGGGTGTTCATGGAAGTGAAACTTAGAATGAGGATTAACTGCAAGATGTGGTTATCACCCACTGTCTACAATAGCCTGCAAAGTTTTGTAGAGTTTAAAGTGGACTTCCATAGCATATGCATCAGAATGCGCAAGGACCCAGCTAAGAAATGGAGTGAGCTAACCTTCGTAACCATGGACGATGTAATCTTTGATGTACCGAGAATGTGGTTGCTGGAGTGACACGTCCCAGACATCACAACAATGGAGAAGTCTCTAGCACAAAAGAAGAGAGAGGAGGTCAAACTATGCATGGCGCAATTGGAAAAGAAAAAAAGGAAGGAAGAAGCAGTCGTAGAAGTGCAGGAGGCATGAGATGCTGCACACACAACAGTAGAATAGAAAAAGGCTACAGCAGAGAAGGTGCGCAAGGGCCAAAAGTTTCCTTTACATGGGCAGGAAGTAGAGGAAGAGGAGGGATGTGTAGACCCACAAACCGAATCAACACAGTTGAAGCACCAATGCTCGAGCAAGCGGACAGGGCCACGCAAGAAGGTCAAGGTATCAAAGTTGTCTATTGACCTGATCACCCTTATTGAAGGTGATCTGTACGACATCGGTGAGACAGTGCATGATGTCACCTTTGAGGCCCTCCAGAATTTTGCGCAAGAGAACCAGATTGTTTTGGGGGCCCTCAGAGTGCAGCTTCAAGAGTTGCAAGTGAGCACTCCTCAGGCTGGTACCCTTTCGACTAGCCTCACAGTAGGTACAACTGTGATGGAACAGATGCCACGCGCTTGGACGAAAAATACAATAGTGCTGCCGGAAGGGGTACTAGTGACAACAAATGAGGCTGACAGGCCTACAATTAGCACACTGAAGGGTATCAGGATCAACATGGCTGCACTCTTGTGTGAGACGTTATACGTTCTACAGGATGGGATTACTGTAGAATTGCAGGCTAGGGAGAGCCCTACGCTGCAAGTACTAAACGAGCAAAAGATCAACATGGATCAGCTGAGCTTGCAGCGTCACAAAGTGGGGTCACAGAATCGATAGCTGGTGCAAGTATTGGAAGAAGCTTGTCAAAGTGTCCCTGAGCTGGCCATCCTAGCAGACACACCAGCAGAGGCACGCATCCATAGGCTAGCAGCAGGGCTGCCTGAGGTGTGAGAACAAATGACTAAGGTTCAGCTAGAGCTGAACCTTCAAATCGCAGAGCTACGGTTGAAGGCACAACTATCCACCCCTCCGGAAGTAAGAGAACAACACGCCAGTGCTATCATAACAAGATTGGACGAGATTGGTAGTGCAATGAGGGACTACACCAGAATGTTGGAGGAGTCATTTGAGGTCCTCACGAATCTGCAGGAAGACCCCAACAGACAAAGGCACGTCAACTCTAGCAGCAGTATGATAGCATCAAAGGAACTGCATAGGTGGTGGCCCTCACCTAGAGGCTCGCGAGAATGTAATAAGCCAAAGCGTTGAAAGAACAGGTGGATGCAACACGGTACAAAGAAGTAGTCTTGAAAGTGCGCATTCAACCTTGGATCAATGAGGCCTTCACCATCATGGTAACAATTGAAGGCAAGCTCACACAAATGTAGGGGATGCAGGAATAGATGCAAGGAAGCAGTTCCGAGACCGCAGTCTCAGAACATCACGTATAGGAAATCCAATAGGAAGCCGCTTAGTGTGCTGCTGACCTTGTAGCGATTCAGATAGAGTTGAAGGGACTGGGCCTGAATATCTCCGCATCGATAGAGTGACTCAAGGGTGAGTCACGATGTTTGTGTTGGGGCTTGTTGGGCATGGAATCCCCCCAAGGCATGCTTTGGGGCTTAAAGCCCAAGTTTTGACCAAGTCCTTTGTAAAATTTCTGTGAATTGTGAGCACATAGCATGAAGTCATAATAGAGTCACAGGGCTATCCACCCTTGTTTTTTTAATGTAATGTCAGCTTAATAGACCTACCCATGGTCCTCGGACCATGGGATTGTATAAATAGAGCGAGGCTCCAAGTGTAGAAGATAGCATATAGCGAAGTCAATAATAGAAGCATGATGAGTCTAAGAGATTGAGTCGAAGGGTAGAAGGGTGTCTTTGGGTTGTAGAGTAGGAGAAGGCTCTACAGTTGAGAAAATAGAGGCCTAGTAGTCCACAGTTGAGTGCACGAACCCCTGCAATTGAGTGCGCAGGGGAGGTCGGGTCTGTAACTGTTGGAAGAATTAATAAAGAGAAGTTTACCATATTTCTGTTTACCTTTTCTTGTTTAATGTATTATTGGGTATAAATTGCAAGTGTACTGTTTATTTGCTACACGAACCTATATGTGTGTGTTGTATAAATAAATATAACATAAAGCTTCTATTTACGCGAAGATAACTAACTGGTGTAGGAAGATAGGTAAGATCTTAGGTGTGACTTAGGGAAATAGTGTAGAGCACTGCTCCAGCAGCGAGGAAGCCCACGGCCCCTAAGGTCACGTAAAGGCAAGTATATCAAGGCGTGAAGGTCAGGGAAGTACGCAAAGCAACCTGCGCGTAGGGACGAGTAGTTTGACCAAATCAAACCCTCAGATATCTCAAGGGTGCAGAAATCTGGTTCCAGCACCCCCCCATACTACTTCGAGTGAGACCTCAATCCATGCTCCGTGGACTGTTTCTGAAAGGGCAGTAGTATAGGGATTTGTTTGGCTAATTAACTATGAACCTGGGTCAGGCCCAACAAGCCAACAAAATCCTTGCATGTTAGGATCTTGATACATATTAATTTTTGGCCCCCTCCATGATGGTC